>MU223889.1:80295-111379 GCA_018584345.1 Thuja plicata
CTCTCTCTCTCTCTCTCTCTCTCTCTCTCTCTCTCTCTCTCTCTCTCTCTCTCTCTCTCTCTCTCTCTCTCTCTCTCTCTCTCTCTCTCTCTCTCTCTCTCTCTCTCTCTCTCTCTCTCTCTCTATCACTCTCTATCTTTATATCTCTCTCTATCCCTCTCCATCTCTCTATCTATTTCTCTTTCTCTATCTCTCCCCCGCTCTTTCTCTAGACAAAATTTCATATCTTTCTCCTTCTTCCTTCTCCAAGATATCTATGTCTATGCCTGTTTATACCTACATCTCCATTTTTGTTTCTCTACATAATCTTAACTCTAATTGCATTGTATTGTGGGCAGGAACTTTGACGCTTTGCGTCTCTTATTTTAATAACATCTAATGAGCTAAAAATGCTTTTTTATAGTAAGCGACTAATAAAGTTGTAGTGCTTGAGGCTTTTTTTAATCTTCGATGTACTGTGATAATGAATGTATTATGATGAATAATATAGATATTCCACTTCCTATTTGTCCTTGGATATCTCTCATCTTTTTGTGCGAAGCATGGGCATATACACAAATTGACTCCTTGTCTGGATTGGAAACATCTTCTCCCTCCATTTGATTTTTTCCCCTTATATATGTTTGTTAAACAATATTGACAATGGGGCTAAATTCTATAAGATAGTGTCAATTCCTTCTTATATGATTTCTTTGCATCAATATTTTTGTTATTGTGTTTGATATAGATTTTATTTATTTTCTATTTAAAAAATGGTTTAGGTGTCTATGTGATCTCTTGTGGATTTTAATTATATTTAAAGATGAAATATAAACCATTAAATATATTTTGTCTACAAATTTGTATGTTCTCTTATTATACTTTGTATGTTTAATATATAAATGAATCAAAGGAGATAGACGGACAACCATACTTTATGGAAGTGATATCTAAATTTATATTTTGAACGACTACACTTTACAAAAATTTGTATATGCTAGCATTATCCTTGGAAGCTTATGTTTTTAACATCTAAATAGACCAAATAGGATTGTTGGACAATTATAGTTTAGGACTGGTGGTGATGTCTATATAAGTTTGGATTTTGTGGAATAACATGGGCTATAGAGACATATATGATGAAATACACTTAGCTTTAGGGTATAGTTGTCGTCCTATTAATAACTATTATTGATGATAACTATAATTATAAATTAAAACCTAGAGGTTTATACAACATGATTTAATAGTTTATGTTTATAAAATATTTCAATGTCTTGACAATAAATAAGGATATATCTATTCAAAATAAATGGATAAAATTATCCTATGAATATAAATCATTATTACTAAGGATACAATAAGATTATATCATAGCTTCCATTAGTCTATACATTCTACATTAAATGATGTGATCGGTAAGAACAAAGGTTATATCTAACATCTGTGGGTGTGGTTCAAGCTATAGTTCATGGGTCAAATTCCTCTTTAATTTAATTTCTACCTATTCTAGTTATTGTAGCGAACAAAACCAACCTAGATATTGATAATAATAAAATGTATATAAGATGATAATAAAAAAAGTATATTGATCAACTAAGAACATGTTGCCTCATTTTGTTACTCTACCTAGCTTCTTTCATACTTTACTAACTATTGATGATGTTATTTTTGTATTGGCATCAAGGTGTATATATCATGTGCTTTAATGCATTTATGTAGATATGTATATGCTAGCCTCATTTTGTATTTTAGTGTTATATCATACTTGTTGATAGCCTTGATCTGGATAGCTATCATGGTCTATGGATTTTGTACATGGATTATATATGTAGATTTACAAGTTGGATTCAATCATGTTTTAGTTTCACTATTTTTATGTTGATAAATGATTTTAATTAAGCTTAATGTTTTTAGCATCCTGATTATGTATGTCACCTGTTCATATCCAAATCATGTCACTCACTAGATGATTTTCCAATGGATGTACATATTTGATAGTGTATAATTAGTGAACATTTATGATATACTTTGACTATTTGAATTAGACAAGCATGCTTGATGTTTATCATGAAGGTAGGCACGTGTTATCCTAAATGGTAATTCATTAGAGATAATTAGCTTCAGTAAAAATGTATTTTGTGTTATCCATTCTCATCTCACTCAAAGTCGAACCATTAGAAGTGCTACATGTTTGCACAATTTCTATGATGTATTTAATTAAATTATTTAATCATAAAATTGCTCGATCTTCCATTATTTAAGTTATTTAATTATTTTTGTAAGTTTATTGTATGCTTGAAACTGGGTATATTTGGACGATGAATTATTGGTGATTTTGAATGTTTTAATGTGTATGGTTGATTCGAGAATTAGGGAATTAATCTCTATTAGGGAGTGAGAAAGTTGTATCCTTTATCTCTAGATAAATATAGTTTCTCTATATTTGACACCAAACTCATTCAATTAAAATATTTATGTTTATGAAAAGAATTGTGAAAGTTATTTTTTATAAAAATAGTTTTTATTGTTATTATTGTGGATAAATGGAATAGTGTTTTAGGGGTAATTGAATAATGATTATAAAAAGAAAAATATTATAGAAGCATGGAATTTCAGGGATAGGGGGACTTATTTATTTTCCTTCCTCTCTCTCTTTTGACTTACATTTTGGTGAGTGCTCTTGGGTATATGGTTTGAGAGTGGAGCTCTTAGATCTTTAGTGGGGGTTTGTTATTATCTTGCTTGCATATGATTGTGAAGTGGTCACTTTGGACAACACACCCTCTTCTTTCTTGTGGTGCATTTGATGGGAGGTAAAGGTTTTAATCTCCTTCTTGGTGCTTAAAAAATTCTTGGATCATGTCATACCCACTTCAAGTAGATGCATTGGGTTTGTTAGTATACAAAATTTCTCATGGAGGATTGTTGAATCAATATAAATTGATTGAAAAATATGCAATTTTATGTATTTTAAAAATTATTGTTTATGCCAAAATTATGGTACAATTTTCCTAAATGTTATGTTATTAAAAGAGAGTGTTTTGTTGGAATTGTTGTTGTTGAGGTGTTGACATTCAATTTTTTTATCATTGAAGTCAACATATATTTCAGTTGGATATAGTAGAAGTCTTAGAAAGACTAGTTATCATAGGTACAAGTGAGAGTGATAGGTGTGTACATGTATTGTACGATGTACCAACACATGCGAGCACAAATTTGTGTAGAGGGATGAGTGTATACCTTATGTCTAAGGTTGCAGGATCTTATCTTGGTATTTGTATGAGTTATAGTTGTTTTGGTAAAAATTGGTCTCAGTGTAGTGACAAAGGATTATGACAGAGATGGTCTCTATGTTTTTGAGACAAATTGGATGCGAGCATGAGTTATGAAATGTGAGCTTAAGGTATGATAAAAGATACATGGGAGAACATTCTTTGTGATTCTTGGTCACTGGACTCCTAATGACGTTAGATGAGGCGTGTGGACTAGCAAAGACCTATTTGGAGTGAACTACAGAGGTGAAACGTGGTTAATGATTAATGAGTGTGGATTATGGATCTTAGTGAGTAACTGATGATTTATATTTGATAATTACTTGTGCAAGGTACCGTGTGTATCTTAGCAAGGGTTTATGTAATTGGGAAAGTCTTAACAAGCCGACCTAATTGATTATTGTAACTTGTATAAAGGAAAGAAGTGCCTTGATATGTAGTATGTAGATATGGATGTATTGGATGATGCATTCATGTGGATGCAAGTTCTTCTGGATGTAGAGCAATGATTATATTTGTTAGAGTAATCATTAGTTTGCTTATTAATTAAATCATGTTGATTTAATTAATTAAGTTATTTTATTACTCTTTAGTGCTTAAGCTTTCTCTTAGGTGCATTCATAATTAATTATTTTATTAATTATTAATGTGCAACCTAGCTTTTTAGTTTTTAGGTTTTCGTTCACCTTTATAGGTTGAACCTTGTAATTCTTTTTTCATAACTTGGAATATAATTTTGCTCTCTCATTTTGGATTACTTTTGAGTTTGGCTTTTTCTTTTTCTTTCAACTTCTCTGTTGTAACAGGTATTTTTATGCATGCATTATTCGGGTTCTATGGATTTGTATTTCTCAAATCCTACATGGTATCAAAGTTGTACTGCTGCTGCCTGTTCTGGTGTTTTCTGAAGTAGAGATTTGAAGGTGAAAATCTCAGCTTTTTTAGGGTTTTATCTTCAATTTGAAGGTGAAGAATTTTTTGGTGCATTTTGGGCACAAATTGACCTCACCATTGCGCTCAGAAGGCCCAAGAAACTATATTTTCATATAAAGTTTGTCCATTTTTTCTACAGTGGCCTCTAGCGCATTTTTTCCTCTCTCCTAGGCCGTATGACAGTTTTTTGAGAAAAAATATATAAAAAAACAAAAAAACATATTTTTTAGTATTTTTGGGGTGCTGGCAGAATGCACTGCCCCCACGCACCACTGTGCCCAACCCATGGCCAGCGCGCCACCCTCGCACCGTTGCAGCCCCCGCATCACCTAACCGCTACCGCAGTGCCACCACCGCACCGCCGGGGAGCCACCTCTACCACCAAACGCCACTTGTTGCCATTTCCTGTGTTGATGTCACCTTTTTAGTAGGTGACATCACCTTGCTAGTGACCTAAATATTTTTTCATGTGCTAGAATATTTTGTCGGTGATGACATCATGTTGACATCAGCGACAGGCCACTAATGGTCAAGTGACCATCAATTTTTTTCCAATGACGGGCGACGACCATTTGGACATCAAAATTTTTCCCATCATTGTGTTTTTCTAGTGAGCTACTCATTCTGACCTCTTGTCAGTCTTTTGGCCATAGATTGAGCATACGATATCATTTTTCAGAAAATAAGAAATTGTCGGAAATCTCTTTCTAAGACGGAGACCACCATGTGGGTTTGATTTTCAAATTTGGCTGTTTGATTACCTTTTTTTAGCGCCAAAGTAGCAGCTTTGGTTTCTCTCCTCACTGCATTAGGTCACCAAGTTTTCTTCTTGTTTTTTGTTCTCTCTAAGTTATTTTTTGGTGTACGGGGGATAGTATACTACATTGTGGGGGGTGAATTTACATTTTTGTCATTTACTTTAGAAATACCCTTCTTCTATTATCTTCTTTCTCTCAATGTTAGACCCTTCAGTTGATCAGTTGACATCGCATAAATACCATACCTGAAAAGCACACATGACCAGATTACTCATGTCATGGGGCTTATGGTTATGTCTGGATGAGAACCAACCTATTTGTAGCTTCCTTTTGAGATTCTTCAGCACAGGAACAAGATGGATGAAGCCATGGGCTTAATTACATTTCATATCTCTAACAGTCTGATGTTTCATTTGGAGAATTTGCACACTCCTCGGGCCATCTGGGGAAGTTTTCAAATTTGTTTGGCATAGTGAATGAGTTTCGAGCACTACAGCTTGATGCAGAGTTGACATTTTTATCTCCTATCAGTTTTCCCACCATTGAAGACTTCTTTATGAAGTTCAATGCTCTCCATTCAATTTTACAGGGATGTGGGAAGACCAAATCAGATAATGAGTGTATCTTTCTGATACTCTCAATGCTACGAGGATAGTTTGAGATCTTCTCCTCCACTTTCTATTCCACTATGGATGCTTTGGGTCCTAGGCACATTATGCCTTCCTTTGTGGCCTTCTGTGATCAGTTGACTCAAGAGAAATCAAAGATTCAACAATTGAATGATACTTCTAGCTCTACGAGCCATGCTTTGGTTGCTCATCCATCTTCACAGAAACTAGAGCAGAAACATGTATCACCAACCACATATTTTTGGAATGATTCTCCTTCTCAGCATTCCTCTGGCCCACCTCCTCCAAACAAGGGGAAATTGAAGACCAAAAAACCTAAATGTGCTTATTGTAATAAGCCCAATCATGATGAGTCTCAGCGCTTTTAGAAGAAGGTAGATGGATATGCCCAATAGATTTATGATTTGACAACTCTTCTTCACAAGATCAAGATTGATATTCCTTCTTCCTCTTCTCACTAGTCTTCTTCATCATCTTCTCAGGTATATGGGTCAGACAATGGAAAGGGTCATGCATTATGTGCATCTTCTATTTCTCTCTTCTAGATGACTACTGGATTCAGGTGCTTCACACCATATGGCATCTTCTCATGGTTTATTCTCATCTTTTGAGGCTTCACCTACCCCACACATTCTGATGAGGAATAACACTATTATGACTATATGTGGGAAGGGTTCTATTGACATTGATGATGGTACATTTCATGATGTGCTATGTGTTCCATCCCTATCCTCTAACCTTCTCTCTATGTATCAGATTACTCACAGTGGGGCAGAGAAGACAGTTGATTTCACTCTAGATTTTGTGTACATCAGAGATAGTGCAAGAAGTAATATTGTTTCCATAGGGATAGTTGATCATGCCACCCACTTGTACTCCTTCTCTCATTTTGGTCCACCATCTCTACTATCGGAGAATATCTCTCCTACTTCATGAGTGCCTATTGAGGAGAAGTCGGGTCACCCAAACTTATGTGTTGTTCCAGAGATCAGTACTGTGCCTTCTACACCTCCTCCTCCTATTGAGTTTGCATCTATTCAACATGATTCCTCTTCAGCAATACTTGCTATGGTTGCTCCCTACATCGAGCCACCTACTCCAGTTGTTGAGGGCATATCTGAGGACATTCATCTCCTCCTAGATGAAAAATTCATCCCATCTATTGGCCCACCTTCATTGGAGATTCCATTATAGGAGTCTCATGCATTCTCCTTTGAGCATCAGTTAGGCCTTCCAATTTCACCTCTTATTTAGTGGTTTCCTTGTTGTTTCATGCCTTTGTTCCTCCCGCATTGGAGTTCCATTGGTTTGATCATTTCCACAGGGGTTCTATCTTTCTGGGGGGGCTTTGGTCTCTCATCCCTCTCTCATGGTCCCGTTGTACTTATGGTTTTTGAGAGAGTATCTTGAGCCATTTCTTTTCTACATTTTTCTATCTCTTTTTGGAGAGGGGTTTTTCCCACTGGGTTTTCTCCTTTGTCTCCAGTTTACAAAGATTTCCTTGTATTGGGTACCTAATCAGGCCTTGTTGTTGGGACCCATTTCCTCCTTGAATAGCTGTGCTAGGTTAAATTTCCCCCTGATCTTAGCTTAAGGGAGAGTGTTAGAGTAATCATTAGTTTTCTTATTAATTAAATCATGTTGATTTAATTAGTTAAGTTATTTTTATTACTCTTTAGTGCTTAAGATTTCTTTTAGGTGCATTAATAATTAATTTTTTTATTAATTATTAATGTGCAACCTAGCTTTTTAGTTTTTAGGGTTTTGTTTACCTTTATAGGTTGAACCTTGTAATTCTTTTTTCATAACTTGGAATATAATTTTTCTCTCTCATTTTGGAGTACTTCTGAGTTCTTCTTTTTCCTTCTTTCAACTTCTATCTTGTAACAAGTATTTGCATGCAGGTGTTCTTCAGGTTCTGTGAATTTGTATTTCTCAAATCCTATAATATTTGTAATGCACTTCAATAAAACTGTATAATCAAAGCAAGTTGTTATCAATAATTTCATTGTTAAAAGTATACTTCTATACTTCTTTTTGGACAGTGAGTCTAGAAGGTGGATTTAACCTTCACTTTGGGCAGTGTTCTCGATCAATGAGCTCATCATTTCATTCAAATCCTAATAGGGTTGAGAAGACTCCTAACAGGGTATGTCCTCTAACAGGGACTTGTGCTGGATGTAATAATCAGCTCCTAATAGGGCTAGATCTTCTAACAGGGATACAATATTTCTTGGTGCTAATTCCCACCGGGTTTTTTTTCCCTTAACAAGGTTTCCTCAAAAAAAAAAAACTTGTGTTGTGGTGTTGTTCTTGAAGTATTCATATTTTCATTAAGTAATTGGTTTAAAGTTTAAATTTTAAATATTTGGCATACAACTTATTCACCCTCCTCTTAGTTGTATAAATCTTAATAATTAGTATCAAAGCTCATGGTCCTCTGAGAGAAAGCTTAACCGCTTAAGGAGATTCTGAGATGGCTTACTATAGGAAGGAGAGTCTAAAATTTGATGCTAAAATTTTTGACAGTTGGAAGAACAAGATGAGAACTCATTTGATCTATTTGGGAATTGACTACTAGATGATTACAAGGAAGGATGAACCAGTCAAGGTAGAAGATGATTTAGGGGATGATACAGAGGAAGAAAATACATTTTTTTCTTGCAATATGATTGCAAGGGAAGCACTGATAAGTGCACTCTTTAAGGTAGAATTTACAGAGGTTAAAGATCTTGATTCAACTCATAAGATCTAGACAAAGCTAGATGCTCTATATGAAGGAGATCATTCCACTAAGAAAGAAAAATTATAGAATTGGAAGGCTAAAATGGAGACTCTAAGGATGATGAGAATATCAGAGCATATGTATAGAGGGTTATAGAGGTTGTTATTGGAATCAAAAACTTAGGAGGAACATTTACTAAAGATGAAGTGATCGTAAAGATTCTTGGATCTTTGACACATTTTTACAAGACTAAAGTGCAAGTGATAGAGGAGATCATACCACTGGAAAATAATTTCAATAGATAAGTCATGATTACTAAGCTAACCACCTTTGAGACCGCAGAGTTGCATGATGCTTTACCTAAAGTAGAGTCTGCATTCAAGGCTATTGTTCTTAATGAAAAAAAGACCTTATCAAGCCTTGCAAGCTCTAGCAGAAGCAATAGACATGAAGATCTTGGAGAATATACTAATGAGTGGGCAGAGATACAAGAAGAAGAAAGGGAAGTGGATGAACTTGTGGCTCTAATAGAAAAAAGGGAAAGGAAAGGTAAGGCTTTGAAGAAAATTACCCCTGAAATTTTTTCCTTGCAATAAGATTGGTCATTTTGCATCTAGATTTCCTACAAGGATTCCTAAGCATAAGCCTAAGTTTTACAAGTCTAATTACTCCAAATATGAAGAATGTTACTATTCTAGTGAAGGTGTGTCCAGTGATGATTTTGTGATTGATGGAAATGAAATTGGATTTATTACTATTAAAGATGATGAACCTATTCATGAAGAAAAAGCTCTAATCTCGCATGTTGAAAAGAAATCAAAATGGATCATTGATAGTGGTTGTTCACATCATATGACTGGTGATAAAGATAAATTTGTTCAACTGAATATATATATGATGGTGGTGTAGTCAGATTTAGTGATAACAATCCTAAGTTGATTATTGGAGTTGGTTCAATCTCTCTTGATGGTAAAACTAACACTAATGATGTCTTACTTATTGATGGACTTAAGTATAACTTGTTAAGTGTTGTTCGACTGGTAGATAAGGGTTGTCATTTGCAGTTCATGGATGGAAATGTACTATCAGAGGTCAATCTGGAAACTTGGTCGCATCGGGTACTAAGTCAAGAGGTAATGTGTTTGAGATAAATACTACAAAGG
The DNA here is from genome assembly GCA_018584345.1 of Thuja plicata. Taxonomy (NCBI): domain Eukaryota; kingdom Viridiplantae; phylum Streptophyta; class Pinopsida; order Cupressales; family Cupressaceae; genus Thuja; species Thuja plicata. The sequence goes on from MU223889.1 coordinate 89,758, forward strand.
AAACTTGTTTTGTTGCGAAGGTAGATGACAGTTGGTTATGGCATAGGAGGTTCTATCACATAAATTTTGATAATATTGTAAGGGCTAGTAACACTAATGTAGTCAAATATTTTCCAATAATTGTGAGGCCTACTAAAACTATGTGCAGAGAGTGTGTGGTGGGAAAACAAACTAAGAGCAACTTTAAGAGAAAATCCTTTTTAGCAAGAGAAAAGTTGGATTTGGTACATATAGATCTTTGTGGTCGTACAAGGACTAGATCTTACTATGGTGAAGTGTATTTTATAATTTTTGTTGATGACTATTCTAGGATGATGTGGGTTGCATTTCTCAAAGAAAAATATGAAGCATTTGATAAGTTCAATATTTTCAAGGCAAAAGTTGAGAATGAATTAGGTCTTAAGATAAAATGTTTGAGGTCAGGTAGAGGTGGATATTTTACATTATATTTTCTCAATGCTTACTATGAAAATCATGGGATATATAGATAGACATCTGCTCCTAGGACACCTCAACATAATGGGATAGTAGAAAGAAGAGATAGAACTATACTGAATGTGGCCATGACTATGTTGCTTGAAGGTAATGTATCTTATATGCATTAGAAAGAAGAAGTCAATATTGTTGTCTACACTTTGAACATAATTTAGATCAAAGAAGGTATGGATAAGACACCCTATGAGGTTTGGTTTGGTTATACTTCTATTGTAAAATACTTCAGAACATTTGGTAGTAAGTGCTATATCAAAAGAGATGATGAAATTGGGAAGTTTGATGCTAGAAGTGATGAAGGAATTTTCCTTGGCTATTATACTAAAAGCAAGGCTTAAAAATGTTTCAATCTGAGGTTGAGAAAAATAATTGAAAGTGCTAATGTGAAGATTGATGAGAGGTTTCAGAGTGAGATTTCAAAGAATGAGAAAATCGCTAAAAGTCAAGAAATAGTACAAAATCATGAGATTCAGACATTCTTGGATGATCCTAATGAAGAACCAAAGACAACAAGGTATGTTAAGATGAATCATCTTGAAGATCAAATTATTGATCATGTTAATAAGGGCATGATGACAAGGTCTAAAGTTAGAAATGAGCTTTGTTTGATTTCACAAGTAGAACGTAAGACTACTGATGATGCATGCAAGGATGAATATTGGATTAAGGTAATGTAGGAAGAATTGGATCAGATAGAGAAAAACAACACTTGGGAATTGGTTCCTAGACCTAAGGACAAAAACATCATTGGAACTAACTAGGTTTTCAAAAACAAAATGAATGAAGATGGCATAGTTGTAAGAAATAAAGTTAAACTGGTCTGCAAGGGCTATTCACAACAAGAAGGTATAAACTTTGAAGAAACATTTGCACCTTTTGTGAGGTTAGAGGTAGTAAGATTTTTCCTTGCTTTTGTAGCACATAAAGAATTTAAGGTATATCATATGGATGTGAAGTCTGCATTTTTGAATGGCGATCTAGAGGAAGAGGTCTACATTGAGCAATCTGATGGTTTATCTTTGATAGATGAAGAAGACATCATTTTTAGATTGAAGAATACTTTGTATGGTCTGAAATAAGATCCTAGGGCTTGGTATGCTTAGTTAGATAGATATTTATTACATCTTGGTTTTAGAAAAGGTAGTGCAGATAGTAATCTATATTTGAGAACTTGTGAAGCTGGAATCGTGATTGTTGAATTCTTTATGGATGATATAATATTTGGAGGCAATGATGAAATGAGTAATCAAATTCTTTGAGGAAATGAAGATTTAATTTGAAATGTCTATGATTATTGAAATGAATTTATTTCTTGGTTTGCAAGTTACTCAAAGTAAACATGGTATTTTTATTTCTCAAACCAAGTATCTCAAGGAGATGATAAAGAAGTTTGGAATGGAAGATTGTAAACCTGTTGGAACTGTAGGATTTGAGAGACAAATCCACAGAACCCGAAGAACACCTGCATGCAAGAACCGGTTATAGAAGAGAAGCAGAAAGAGGGAAAGAGAAGAACTCAGAAGTTGCTCAGAAAGTGAGAGCGAAATTATAATCTGAATTAATTAGAAAGAAACTACAAAGTTCAACCTATAAAGGTGAATGAAACCCTAAAATAGGAAAAGCTAGGTTGCACATTAATAATTAATATAAATATTAATTATAATGCACCTCAGAGATAGCTTAAGTAAACAAGAGTAATAAACAACTTAAGAAATTAAATCAAAGTGATCTAATTAATAACTGTAAATAGATAATTACTCTAACACCCCCCTTAAGCGAAGCTCAGGAGGTAAGCTAACCTAGCACAGCTATGAAAGTAGGAAAAGAGGGTCCCAGCAACAAGGCCTGATCAGGTACCCAAGCACAACCAAATCTCTATAAAGCGGAGAAATAGAGAAAACCACATGGGAAAAAACCTACTCCAAGAAGAGATAGAAGAAAAAGAAGAAAGAGAATGGCTTAAGAGACTCTCTCAAAATCATAAGTATAATCAAACCCCCCATGAGAGAGGGATGAGACACCAAAGCCCCCCCAGAATGATGGAACCCCTGTATGAATGATCGAACCAATGGAACTCCAATGTGGAAGAAACAGAGGTACAAAGTAAAAAGGAAACCCCTGAATGAGAGGTGAAACTAGAAGGCCGAGTTGGTGCTCAAAGGAGAATGAATGAGACTCCTAGAATGGAGTCCCCAATGAAGGTGGGCCAATAGATGAGCTGAATCTATCAGCTGGGAGGAGATGAATGTCCTCAGATATGCCCTCAACAACTAAAGGGGAAGGCTCGATGCAAGGAGTGACCATAACAGAGACTGCTGAAGAAGAATCATGCTGAACAAAGGCAGGCACAACAGGAGGAGGAGGTGGAGAAGCCACAACATTGATCTCAGGAGCAACACAAAAGTTTAGGTGACCCAAATTCTTCTCACTAGGCACTCGTGAAGTAGGAGAGATATTCTCTGACACAGGAGATGGTGGACCAAAATGGGAGAAGGAGTACAGGCAGTGGGCATAATCAAATATCCCTGTAGCAACAATGTTGCCAATCACACTAACTCAAAGTGTTCCAACATCATTGGTGCATACATCCATGGCTCCAAGGGATCATCTAACTACTAAGAATTATTGAGCATTCAACTCCTGAAACAAATGGAAGTGAAAAGCTATTTTTCTATTACTTGCTGGACTGCAAAATCATCAATTTTGCTGACCCTTGTTATGAGGCTAGACTTATTATTTATACAAATAGTTTTCCCTAAAACTAACCTAGTCTAACTGTACACTCAACATATAAAATACATTATTTGGTGGCTGGTACTACCTGCACTATTTACAATCACCTTGAAAAGAGAAGAGGTATGACAAGACAGAGGAAGAAGAAGACAAGAAAGTTAGAATAATCGACATAGAGAAGGGTGTTGGGGTATTAACGGAGGAAGTTTGATCTTCCCGGTGTTTGAGGCTACATGCCTCATCAATTCAAAATGTGGCTCACTATCTTCATTGTACATCTAAAAGTTAATGTTGGAGCAGTGCCTAAGGAGAATCACCTATCAGAACCATCCCTCTATCTGACATGCCTTATCGGGATCACCTACTTGCTGACCCCTTATTAACTGCCTGAAAATGACCGGTCGGCTCCAGGGAACTTGGACATGGGTCACTATGAAAGAATACAAAACTTCAGATCTAGAATTTTAGAGTTCGGGAGATTATGCTCAAAGAATAAAGGATTTACAAAATTGCACCCTAGTGGTGGGAATCTTCAGAGTCTAGAGAACTTTATTGTGCCTTGTATGTTTTGAAAGCTTCCAAAATCTAAGGAATTCCCTCTTCATCGATGCCCTTGATGCACGCCAGATGGTACTTGGATGCCTCCAATTTATCGCCCATATCTAGAGTGTTCCCTTTAAATTCTATGGCCATCTTTGATGCATCATGGGCTCAAAGCATCATGCGGGATAAGCGTGACATCCTTGCTCAATCAAAATCTCCTAGGGATTGGTACCATGACTCCATTAGTTCATCAAAATTCCCCACAATGTAATCCACTAGAGTACACATATCTATGTTGAAGGGATCGACTCCTGAAACCCTTGTAAAAAAATCCTTATATAAATTCAACAAATATTCTACTCTTGGGACTGTGTCCTTCAGGGCCTCTGCTAGTTGCTTGCTAATCTCCAATTTGAGATCAAGTCTAGAGTGCTGGACTCGGATAAAATCAAAAGAATCCTCCCCCAAAATTCTCATCTCTATGACAAGTTCCTCCTTGAGGTTCATGAGCTCCCCCAACTTGCTCCTCCATGCCTCATACTATTTAGCTTCTCCCTCCCATATAGAAATGGTGTCTTTGGCATGGCGCAAGATGTTTCCAACCGTATGCAGGTCTGTGAGTGTTGTCGTTAGGAAATGCCAGACATTTCCTACCTGCTCAGCTACCCACTCGTCTACTTCTTGTACTTTATTTTTCATGTTCCTAAGCACATAGACGTCACCTTGTGGGAGTGGTGTTCCATATGTAGAAGCTTATAGATGAATTGTAGCCAACGACTGTGCTAGCTCTATTAATAGTCCAATGAGATTTACATTATTTTACTTCTCTTCTTTCAGTCTTTGTGCTTGTTTATCATAGCGGGCCTCAATTTCCCAACTAGCTTCTTTCAGTAGGTTTAGTTCACCCTACTTATCCCTCTTCCCTAGAGGTACCTCTATGATAGTGTATTTTGCAGCACTTACCACTACTTCCTCTTTTTCTAGGGGAGGGGTCACAATAACCGCAACTGTATCTCTGCCCGGACCAGTCCAAATGGAGTGGAGTGTCTGGGCCTTCTTTGAATTGGGGTTGTTTTGACTTTGGGCCATCAACTTAGCCAGGGAGAGATGGGATTTTTCCACCACTAGGGCCTTTCTCTTCTTCGATTCCACCAACCATTATGGTGGTGGGAGCAGTCTTGTTGCTAAGGCCTAATTGTTTGGGTCTTTCCTGGGGTTCTGTTGTTCGCCCCCAATGTTTATGGTCTATTCAAACTCTTTTTCTTGATTCTCAAGACCACCTGCACTTTCCACCTTAGTGGTATCAATATCTTCTGCCTTGGTGCCCCCATCCTTAGCAGCATTGGTGGAATCAACATTCATATCTTTAGGATTCTCCCCCTCATTTTTTTTCTACTGTTGTTGTTCTTCAACATCCTCTGCCAAGACATTCTCCTCTGTTGGCTTATCTTTCGGAGGTGGCAAAGGTGCCCAAACTGGATCCGACTATAGTATTACAGGTATCACCTTGCCAAATTTTACACTTCCCTGGGTGGGCAGAGGCATCTGGAGCATGGCAGATGAGGTTATGGTTAATCCTGTAGGTCCGGTTCCCTCATCTGAAGTCGGCTTCTCATCTTGTACTTGCCTTTTTTCTCCTATTTTGGTCTCTAGGACTAGGATCTCCTGAACATCAGGGATGTCCTTCTATTCTGGCTCCTTTTCTTTCTCTTCTCGGACCTCTTGTTATGTGGCAACCTCCTTTTCTGGTATCTCCCCTTCAGTGGAGATCACTTCTTCTTCCTATGCGGTGATCTCTTCCACCGCTTTTCCTAAATCTCCTTGCAAATTTACAAGTTCATCCATCCCAAAGATGTCATCAAAGTCCTCATGCAGAGGGGAGGTCTCTAGGGGATTCTCTGGTTCAAGGGAGTCTAGGATAATCTCCACCTGGGGGATGTTGGGCATCCTGAGGTCTGTATTTGTCCTTAGTGGAGGGACATTTGTGTTTTTCTTCTTCCTCCTCGTCACCAATGGGGGTTTGGCATCTAAAATGGCCGCACATTCATCCTCCACTCCCATCCCCATTGCCCAGACCATAAGTTCTACAAGTGAGGGGGAAACAGAAGGGAGGGCAAGTTCTGCTGGAGTAACTGGGATGCCAAGTTGGGTGCTTATTTCCTCCTTCATCTGATGGGACGCCGCCAGCTGAAGGTGCACCTATTCCGCATTGGGAACTGAAACTATAGATAGAATCCAGGCCAGGGTATCAAATTTTCTTTTCCCCTTGTCCCTGCCTTACACGGAGGTTCCATCTTAGGAAGTGGATCCCTACAAAAATGGGCCAACTCTGTGAGTGCTCTTCGGACATACCTTTGAAAAATATGCATGAATGCATTCAATCACATCATGGGTGATGTCCTCAATAGCCAAGATTTTTGGGGTGTCCCAATCCACCAAAGAGATAGCCATCTTTTCTACTCTGTTAGCCTTGTACTGTGGGTCCTCTGTGGACCCAATATTTGAAAAGTCCTTTGGGAATGTTTGAAGCTTGAGACGCTTCATCATACCTTGTGTCATTCTAACAAAGTGTCAATTCAAAACTTCAAAATCATCTTGGTAGTCTACCCAAAAATCCTCCATGTGAGGCTTTTGGGGGTCTGATACCCAGGGTAGTGCCGAAGCTATCTTATCCAGTGGATAGAAATTCTTCTACTCCAAGTAAAATTCAGCTAGCCCCAGACATTTTAGTTCGTCATCAGCTTCTTTCACCACTGCAAGTGTAGTTCCCGCAGGTGATTGGGAATGGAATGTTGGTGACCTTCTTCAATGCAAAGAAAGCATGAAGCTCCAGGATCTGCCTGCAATACTCCAAAAGAATGATCCTATCCCCATAATGCTTGGGAAATAGGTAGGGTTTCCCAGAGAATTTGGTCACCTGAATGTAGGAGTATTGATGAAATTGGATGTAGTAGTGGCCATAAGAACTTACTAGAGTCATCGCCTCTTTTGAAAATCAGTAACTAACATGCCGAGTGGGTGTAAGAATGTTGTATTAAATGAAGGCATCATTTACTCTGTAGAAACTGGGGAAACTAGCCTCCCATTGAATTTGTGGGAAATATTCCCACAAAGCATTCTGGCCCAGGCCGGTCCCAAGGATGTCGACAGTGAGTAACCCCAAGTTATAGGTTGTTTTTGTGCCAGTGCCCACAAGACATATGAAGTGATGTAAAATTTGGAGGTCTGGGTGAACCTAACAAGCTGGGAGTCTACATGATTGAAAATGATAGTTTCCCAATCAAAATTTTGTCTGGCGGAGGAGATGTCAAACAGGAAGTAGTACATCCATGCTGAATATTCCCGGGCATGGGATTCTCCAAAGACCCTACATAAGGTGATGATCCCCATATGTATGCTTTCTTTGAACTCTGTTCAGGGGATATCCAAATTCATCTTTCTATATATTTTCTAGGGGTCTTGAGCTAGTTGGAGTTGAGGTATTGCCGGGCCAACTACGAAAGCTTCTCAAATTTGTTTAATGCCAGGGCTCGGATGATAACAGTAGCATTATCAAATTGGGGGAACCCTAATCCTAAAGCAAATGTCAAAGCATCTAGAGACACTAAGGGAATTGGGTATCCTAAGGGAAGAGGAGCGGCGAGCATGACAGCCCGGATGGCTATGTTGTAGTGTTCTGCCAATGTGAGAATAAGCTCCGGAGCCTGCACTAAACAGGGGAAGCAAGCAGCTTTGAGGATTCCAGAGGCTACCACATTTAGGGCCATCAGATTTCTAGCCTTGCATTGGATGAACATCATTTCTACCAGGGCTTATAGTTTGGCCCATGCTTCGACACTTGTGTCACTGATCATCTGTAGTTTGGAATCTACCTTCGATCCTAGAATAGTTTCTTCCTTCAGATATTTCATGGTCAGTGGAAGCTTCTCTAAGGCCTTCTCGGCCTTGGTCCTGGTGGCTACCCTAATTGAAGTGGTAGGGAGTTCTGGACTCCCAGGTGGAGAAGATGCTTCAAACATGATTAAACTATGAATTTATCAGAAACCTACAAGACCAGAGAGCTGTCAATATAGATAAAACATAACAGAATTCTGGATTTTGGATATTTCATCACCGCCTCGAATCTGTTCCTAAAAAGGTTTTAGTTTGCATCAAACCCTGAGAATATATTTTTAAATGAAATGACTTGGGAATTAGATCAATGCTCGGGGTTCCAAGGATTCTGGCTCATGCAATGAATGAAGTGAAGGTCAAAGGGGAACATGGGTCCTGGAGTTTGGAAAATTGACTGTTATCGACATGACTAGAAATTAGTTGTACTAGGTTGACATGGGGCATCACGTGGTCATGAAATAAAGGGAGTAATGACATTGAAGGTGATATCTATCCTAACATGTGAGAGAATGAATGCCACTTGGGTTGATTTTGAATGCTTGCCTATGGGGAATTAAACCCCCTATTAAAGCAAAGATGATGGAGGAGAGAGAAAACCTATGAACTCGACCAGGCGAGGTGCCGAGTTCAGATTTGCAAACCAGGTGGGTGAGCTCAACATTTTGGTTACACAAAAAGGGGTGTGGTGAGCTCACCACCAGAAAAGGGAGGAATATACATAAATATATAGAATCTACAAGCACCTATGCATAGAGGGCCAAAGAGCAACTTACAAGCCGACCCAAAAAAATGAGCTTATTTACAGCTACCTACAAATAGCTAACGATAATTTACGGGATTTACAAAATGTATACAAGAAATACATTGTTTTACAACTGTACAGAGCATGGAAAACCCTCTGGTAGAGCCATCCCACCAATGGGAGGTGAAAACAAGGAATGAAGTGGAAAATAGAGAAAACAAAAGGAAAGAAAAACCAAAAAAAACTAGAAAGCAATGAGGGAGAACCAGGGGGCTTACCTTGGAAACAAGAGATGTGGGAGGATGAGAATGGGAGGAGTTCTACAACTGAATGGCTTTGAAACACTATGAATGCACAACTTCCAGTCACTGTTAAGCTTCTTAAGCTTTGGAACAAATCACACTTATGTACTACTAAAATCACTCTAATCGCTTTGGATCACTCTAAGGTAATTTGTTCGTGGTAAATGTAACAATGACTGGTGAAACTTTATTTATACCCTTTGGGTAAAAAAATCCTACTTTCCTTCTGCAAATCTCAAGAAAGGTAAACCTCTGGACTCTGGGCCCGGGGATCCCATGCAACCACACCCTCTAACAAAAGAGGAAATGGTGACAGAGAATCCCAGAGTCTAGAATTCAACTAGAACAAAGAAGACAAGAACACTTCAGGACTGGGTCCCAGAGGAAGGGAAACCAAAAGGAAAAGAAAACACCAACCCCGCGGAGGCAAAGGCTGGAGGAAAACAAAAGGAAAAGAAACAAGGAAAAATAAAAATGGGGGACCCAACATTTTGACAACAAAATGTAGGGATGGGTATGCAAGGCATAACAAGTTGTACTCAGTTTAGTGTGTATACAATAGTACTAACAACTTCTCTCCAGTATGCTTGTGCAACATTATTTTAAATCATCAATGTTCTAGCACAATCCACAATTGATCTATTTCTTATTTCAGCAATCCCATTCTGCTGTGGTGTTCTTGGTGCAGAGACTTGTCTCTTAATTCCATACTCATTACAAAATTTAGTGATCTCATCAGAAATAAATTCACCTCCTCTGTCAGATCTCAAATATTTTAGTTCTTTACCACTTTCTTTTTCCACTTTAGCTTTGTACCATTTAAACATCTTAAATGCTTCATATTTTTCGTTTAAGAACATAATAATCATCATTCTAGAGTAGTCATCAACAAATAAAATAAAGCATCTATCACCATAATAACTCTATGTTCTCATTGTACCACATAGGTCTGTATGAAATAACTCCAAAATATCATTAGAAGAAAAATTCTTGCTCTTAAAATTAGATTTTGACATTTTTCCCATTTGACAATTCTTGCACATAACATGGTCAAGCTTAGATAAGCTCGGTAAGCCTCTTTCTTTTCTTTTCTTATTGATCTTAACCATGTTGTCAAAATTTACATGACATAACCTCTTATGCCACAACCATATATCTTCATTCTTAGCCAATAAACAAGTAGTTTCAGCAATGTCAAGATAAAATAGATTACCTTTTGATTGTTCTCCAGTGCCGATCAACTTTCCTATTTCACCATAGATTATAGCTTTTCTATTTTCAAATGCAACTCGGTGACCTGTGTTATTCAATTGTGAAACACTCAATAGATTATAATTAAGTCCTTTCACCCAATATGCATTCTCACATTTGATCTTGTTGTTCAACAATATAGTACCTTTTCCTTTCACTTGACAAGGTGTATCATTTCCCATTCTTACAGATCCACCATTATAATGCTCAAGAAATTCAAGTTTTTCTTTATCTCCAATCATGTGATGTGTGTAGACACTATCAATAACCCAAAATTCATGCTTTCTAACTTTAGAAATAAATGTTGTTTCAGCATAACTTTCATCTTCTTCTGAATCTTATTTCAAAGCTACAAATATCATCTCAATGTCTTGATCAATGTCGGTGTCGGTGTCTTTATCTTTATCTTGAACAATGTAACATGTCTTCTTGCCTTTGTCTTTTCAATCTCAATTACTCCTTCTGTCATACTTTCGATTGCTTCTATATTCTTGATCATCTTTTTTTTCATTATATCTTTCATTTCTTTCATCACTTTTTTTGTTTGGGCATCTAACAGCAAAGTATCCAATTTCTTTACAATTAAAACATATCAAAGGTAGTTTACCTTTATACCTTCCTTTTCCTTTGTGCAATCTTCTAGCCATTAATGCTTCAAGTTCATCAAGTTCTTTATCATCACTTTCACTGTCACTATCATTTCTTATCATGTGTTTGTTATGAGATTCACTAATTTTCAGAGAGGGCAAAAATGCAGACTCAATAGTAGGAACAACACTATTGTCAAAATTGTTTAGCTCAAATGGAATCAGTCTACCTACAAGGATATCAACTGTAATATTATTTCTAGGTTCTGATGTCATTTCATGTATTTCAGAGACTCTAATAGAATAAATAGGCAATAAAGTTCTAATAATCTTACTCACAATAGTGTCTTCATCAATACCTCCACCTGCTCCACAAATAGCATTCACAACCTCCTTGATTCAATTACTATACCGTGTTATGTTTCATGCAGGAGCATCTTGGGTTGTTGGCAATCCTGCTCAACCAAAAATATGTTTGCTTTTGTTTTTTAGTTTGTTTGGAGGCTGCTCGGTGAAGTGCTTGGTAGCTGCTATTGCCTAGTTACTTGTTTTGTCTTACTTTACCAAATGGGTCTCAGTGTATGTTGGCTGCTCGGTGGGTTCTTTCACTATTTTGTTTCTATTTCTCAGTTATCTTCTTACCAAGTTGTTCCTATTGCTCGGTTATCTTCTTACCAAGTTGTTTATCATAACCTGGCCGACTTTTGCATTTAATTTCTATGGTGCAATTAATATGGGGTCTCTCATTGGGATATGTGTGGACCTAAATTTGGGTCTCTCTTTGGGATTTGAGTTTTGACCTCTTTGTTGGACTCTTGTATATATTTGGTTTATGTTCTTATATTTAGGGATAATGATGAGGACACTGCTAGAAGATTAAGTGTTAAGACATTTGGATGGTAGGTCTGTGACCTGACATGTATGAAGATCATTCTGTAAATCATTTGAATGTATATGGCCAAAATTAGGAAGGCCTTACAACCTAGCATGTATTGAGTTTGATCAATTAATGATAAGTATCTATTGTTTCTTCTCTCCTTCTGGTGTTTTTGCTTTCATGTTGTTCTGCAAGGTTGGTTTGGATAGCTGGGAGTGCCTTGGGCCCCTATTTTCCCTATCCTCCTTGCATCATGTGGTATCAGAGTGAAGGTGAGATCTAAGTTTATTCTTGTAAGCCCTAACCCTAGTTGGTTGATATTTTTTTGGGGTAGCATATTGCGATCTGACCTACAATTGAAGAGGGATTCAAGATGGTTCATGGGAGAGGAAATGCAGATCCAGGTCTAGCTGATATGATAAGATAGATGGCTGCAAGATTGGAAGCTGATGAGATAGCCCAACGTAGAGGAAGACATATTGAAGATGTTAGTGATGATGAATTGGAGGAAGTGCAAGGCAAAGTTGCACCTACACTAGTTATGGATCAGGAAGAAGATAGATTCCTGCGAACATTGACAAGTTTGAAGTCCACACCTCAATTTAATCCTCTTGAGTATAGTGGAAAGTTAGATTCTGATGAATTGATAGATTGGATAATTGAGATGGAAAAGTACTTTGATTATGAAAATGTATCAGAGGAGAAGAAAGTGAAGATTTCAAGCACAAAGTTGAAAGCTCATGCATCCTTATGGTGGGAACATCTACAATTGGATTGAAAGAAGAAAGGTAAAGGTAAGATCAAGGTATGGGACAAGATGATAAAAAAATTGAAAGGAAAGTTTCTACCATGTGATTACCAGATTAACCAGATTAGGAGAATGCAAAGTTTGAAGTGGAAAGATAGTTTGGTAATAGACTATAATGAAGAATTCTACAGATTGGACATCATATTTGGACATGTGGAAGATGAAGTGGAAAGAATAGCAAGATATCTGAATGGATTAATAAGTTCTATACAAGATGAGATCATCTTGGTAAAGATAGAAAGCATTGAAGAGGCATACCAGTTTTCCCTAAAAGATGATGAGAAATTGAACAAAAGATATGAACAAAGACAAAGAGGTAGAGGTGGTAGATTCCCTAGAGGAAGAGGTAGATATCATGGTGAAAATAGTCAATCTGAACTAGGTAAGTCAATTTCAGACACACATCAAGATAAAGGAAAGACTGAATGGAAAGGTGGAAGTTCATACCGAGGAAGAGGAAATTACTCCTGAGGTGGTTATAGCAGAAGAGGATTTCAAGGAACTTGTTACAATTGTGGTGAAGATGGACATAGGTATTTTGAATGTACACATGCAAGAAAGAAATTCAGTAGCAACATAAATGCTTTGGAATAAGAAGATTCACCTAATGAACCTGAGAAGGAAGGAAATATCATGATCAGAAGGATATTATGGAGTGAGAAAGATAAGCAAGATCTTGTCAGAAAAAGTTTGTTCAAGACCAGATGTAGAGTTCCAAATAAACTTTGGAAGGTGATTGTTAATAGTGGAAGCTCAGATAATTTGGTATTTGAGGAAATGGTCACAAAGTTGCAGTTGGAAAGGGTGAAGCATCCAAAGCCCTATCAGATCTCATGGATCAAGATTGAGCATACATTAATGGTGAGTGAACAATGTTTTGTGAATCTAAAAATTAGAAAGTATTATGATAAGGTGTTGTGTGATATTATGCCAATGGATTGTTGTCATATTTTGTTGGGTAGACCTTTCCAATATGATAGACATGCTATATGTGATGGAAGATTGAATAGATATACTATTTGGGTTGATGGTAAGAAACAAATCTTGTTACCCTTGTTTGAAGAATCTGTTGGTGAGATATGTACATCTATGAAAGTTTGTTTGATGGAAGGTAGATAGTTTGTTAAGGATCTGAAAATAGATGATATTTGTTATGCTTTGATCCCCAAAAAAATGAGTAAGAATATAGAAGTTGAAATTCTTGCAAAAGTTGAGAAATTGCTTACTGATTACAAGGAGATCATTTTAGATAATGTACTTGATGGTTTTCCACCAATGAGAGATAGCAGTCACTGTATGGATCTAATTTCTAGAGCTAGTTTACTGAGAAAGGCATCACATTGGTTAACACTGACTGAGAAAGAAGAGCTTACTTGACAAGTTCATGAGTTGTTGAACAAGGGTTTGATCAGAGAAAGTTTGAGTCCATGTGTAGTACTAGTTGTATTGGCACCTAAGAAGAATGGAGAATGGAAAATGTGCACTGATTCAAGAGAAATCAATAAGATCACAGTTAAGTATAGTTTCCTATACTGAGGATGGATGATATAATAGATTTTTTGAGTGGAGAAAGATATTTTACAAAAAATGATTTAAAGAGTGGGTATCATCATATCAAAATCAGAGGTGGTGAATGGAAGACTTCATTCAAGACAAAATAAGGTTTGTATGAGTGGTTGGTTATGCCTTTTGGTTTGACTAATGCACCGAGTACATTTATGAGGTTAATGAATGAAGTTTTAAATAGATTCTTGAATAAATGTGTGATTGTATACTTGGATGATATTCTGATATTCAGTAAAACTAGAGAAGAGCATTTGATGGATATAAGACAAGTATTACAGAGATTGAAAGAAGAAAAGTTGTTGATAAATCTGAAAAAGTGTTCCTTCATGAAAGAAGAACTTGTGTATTTAGGTTTTGTGATTTGAGCTAATGGTTTGAAGATGGGTCCTGAGAAGGTTGAAGCTATACTTAGTTGGCCTACACCTGAGAATCTCACTGATGTAAGATCATTTCATGGATTGGAAAGTTTTTACATGAAGTTTATCAGAAATTTTAGTTCTATTTGTAATTCTATGTTAAAGACAATGAGAGCAGACAAAAGAGAATTCAAATGGACACATGGAGTTGATAAGAGTTTTGAGACTTTGAAATAGAAGGTTGTTGAATTACATATGTTAGCCTTACCTGATTTCAAGAAGGTATTCCAAGTTGAATGTGATGCAAGTGGAAGTGCAATAGGAGTTGTGTTGACTCAAGAAGGTAAACATGTTGCTTTCTTTAGTGAAAATTTGAATGATGCTAAAAGGAAATATTATGTCTATGATCAAGAATTATATGCTATTGTTCAAGCTATGAAGAAATTATTTGATGCTAAGTGAATTTGTGTTGTATACTGATCATAAGGCTTTACAATATTTGGGTAGTCAAAATAAGTTGAATCAAAGACATATGAAATGGGTAGAATATTTTCTGAGTTTCACATTTTTTATTAAGCATAAGAGTGGAGTTTCTAACCAATTTGATGATGCATTGAATAGAAGAAGATCTTTGTTGGCTGAAATGAGAATTGAAGTTCTTGGTTTCAATGACTTGAAGAATTTGTATGAAAATGATCCTGATTTTTCTGAGTAGTGGAGAGTGTAAAGAGAACCTATTCCAAATCAATCAAGTAAGTACAACGTCTATTTCATTTAGGAAGATATGTTGTTCAAAGGTTTTTAGTTGTGCATACTGAGAGGATCAATGGGAACAAATTTGATAAAGGAGAAACATATTAGTGGTTTGGCTGGACATTTTTGTATTGATAAGACATTGAGTTTGTTGAAGGAAAGGTATTTTTGGCCTCAATTGCATAAGGATGTTCATAAATTTGTGAAAAGCTGTGGAGTTTGTCAAGTTGAAAAAGGAGTGAGTCAGAATACTGGTTTGTATACATCGATTACTGTTCCTGAGAAACCTTAGAGTGCTATCAGCATGGATTTTTTTCTTGGCTTATCGAGGAAAACAAGAGGGAATGATTCCATATTTTTTTGTTGTGGATAGATTTTCTAAGATGAAACATTTCATACTACGTAGAAAAAAATAGATTCAGTGCATTTAGAAGATCTTTTCTTTAAGGAGATTGTCAAATTACATGGATTACCAAAGAGTATTATCGCTGACCGAGACAGTAAGTTTGTTAGATATTTTTGGAAAACACTTTGGAAGAAGTTGGACACTGAGTTGAGGTATATTTATAAATTTCACCCATAGAATGATGGAAAAATAGAGGTTGTAAACTGAAGTTTGGGTTACTTTTTGAGATGCTTAGTTGGAGACACACTGAGTAATTGGGATTTGATGTTGGCACAAGCAGAGTTTGCATACAACAGTTCAGTAAATATAAGTAACATGGAAAAACACCTTTTGATATTGTTCATGGCACACAACTGAGAGGTATATCAAACCTGAGAGACATTGTTGGAGAAGAGAAAAGAAGTGATGAAGCATAAAAGTTTGCTAAGTTTATGAAGACATTGCATGAGGATGTAAAACAGAAGCTGGAGAAAAGTAATCAGAAATACAGGCATAGTACAGATAGATCAAGGAGACATAATATTTTTGAAGATGGTGTTTTAGCAATGGTTCATTTGAAGAAAGGAATATTTCCTATTGGAACTTAAGGAAAATTAAAGATGAAGAAATTTGGTCCTTGCAAAATATTAAGAAGATTTGACAGTGGAAATGCTTATGAAGTGGAATTACCAGATGACATGGATATATCACCTATATTCAATATTTCAAACTTGTATGAATATCATGAACCTAATGAAGAAGTGATAGTACCGAGTGATTATCCTAAGAAACAGATAGAGAAAGTTGAACATATTTTCAAACAGAGAGTTGGCAGAAGTTCAAGAGGAAAGGAATACATGGAGTATCTAATAAAGTGGAAGAAAAGACTGATTGAGGACTTATCTTGGATTTCTCAATCTAAGTTGAATTCATTTCAAGTTGGACCTGATGCATGATTCAGGGAATCATTTCTTTTAACCCTAGGTGTTTGATATAGGAGCATATTGGGTTCTTGGCAATCCTTCTCAACCAAAAATATGTTTCCTTTTGTTCTTTAGTTTGTTTGGAGGCTGCTCGATGAAGTGCTTGGTAGCTGTTGTTTCTTGGTTACTTGTTCTATCTTACTTTACTAATGGGTCGTAGTGTATGTTGGCTGCTCGGTGGGTTCTTTCACCAAGTCATTTATGTTGCTCAGTTATCTTCTTACTGAGTTGTTCCTATTGCTCGGTTATCTTCTTACCAAGTTGTTTATCCTGATCTGGCCGACTTCTGGATTTAATTTCCATGGTGCAATTAATGTGGGGTCTCTCATTGGGATATGTGTGGACCTAAATCTGGGTCTCTCTTTGGGATTTATGTGCCGACCTCTATGGTGAACTCTTTTATATATTTATTTTATGTTCTTAGATTTAGGGACAGTGATGAGGACAATAGTAGAAGATTAAGTCTTAAGACATTTGGATGGCAGGTTTGTGACCTCACATGTATGAAGATCACTTTGTAAATCATTTGAATGTATATGGCCAAAACTGGGAAGGCCTTACAACCTGACATGTATTGAGTTTGATCAATTAATGATAAGTATATATCATTTCTTCTCTCCTTCTGGTGTTTTTTCTTCCATGTTGTTCTACAAGGTTGGTCTAGATAGCTGGGAGTGCCTTGGGCCCCTATTTTCCATTCCCTCCTTGCGTCAATGTTTTCTCCTTCTTTCATTCTTGTGTCATCACATTTTCATCAGACTTTTAGGTTTAGCTCTTTGCAAATTTTCATCTCATCCATAAAATTATGTAATCTTGTCCCACATCTGCTTGGTTGATGTAAAAATTACCAACATCAGTTTGTGAAGAAGCAAGTTCTACCATCATAGTATTGTTTTCATGTTTCTCTCTCATTTGATTAATATTCAAAGGTCGAGTAGGTAGGATGAATTATGTATCTAGGTATAGAATTATGTCATCTCTAATTCCTGATAGGTATAGTCTCATTCTTCTCTTCCATGTTGAGAAGTTCTCCTTGTTTAGCTTAGGTGCGTCTCTCTTATACATCTTGTGATATTTAGCTTAAGTCCTTGACAACTTTCCATCTAAGGACTCTATGCTCTGATACCAGTTGTTAGATAACTGAGAGGGGGGGTGAATCAATTAGCTCTAGTTATCCTACAGTCCCAATTTCTCCCAGATGTATATAAAAATAATTTCAAACATTTAAATCAACTCGGTGAAATATAAACTGTGATCTCAAACTTTATTTACCCAACTAACAAGTTGTTTACCAAGTAGCATTAAATTAATACTGTGATTATCAATCAATGCAGATAAAGTAATGTGTAATGCAAAATAAAAATCCACAACAATCATACACATTGACACATAGATTTTAACGTGGAAACCCCACTAAGGGAAAAACCACCTGGGACTGGTAACCCAAAATATTTCACTCTTCTAAAGTGAGCTCAGTTAAGAGCCAACCCTCTTAAAGGTTACAATGCAAACTGTTAAATGTGACCTGGTTAGAGGATTTATCACTAACAATTCTCTCTTGACCAATCATTCACTATTGGGTCAACAAGAAAACACTCAAAATTCATTTGAATTTCATAATAAATGATTTCACGTCCTACTCGATTAAGAGATTTATATGTAACAATGGTTAAATTGATAGAGTAATGATCTGATTCAAATACAACTTTGTTTGCAAATTTTTAGATCTATGCTAAGTACATAATACCTCTGATCAATTTGTTCACTTTAGTTCTTTGATTCTTCATACTTTGTTCTAATCGGTAAATGCTCTTTCCTCTATCGCTTGGTGTTGTCTGCAGAATTACTCGGTTCTATCTTCAACCAGTTTGGTCAGTCATGCATGAAGTTTGCATGTATGCACATCATTATTATTTCATAATGAATCTCTTGTATCTTATATAGAAATCATAAATCATTTAATTTCCATCCTTTAGATTTTTCCATTTAATCTCCATCATTTATTTTTCTACTTGAACCTTCCTCGACAGTTGTGTCAAAAATACATTTCAATATTTTTCATCTGATCATCCTTGAATTTTAACAATCATTTGATCATCATAACCAATCTTATCAATTACCTCAAAATCACCAATTTACTAGCTCATCATTTTAGTCAGCCTCAGTTTGATTTATTACTCATTCAATACCATGATGTGTCGATGATCCCTAGCTCAGTTATCACTGTGCTCAGTATATACTATATTTACTCAGTGTTCATTATTACTCGGTGTATACAGAACTCTTCAATTACTGACAACATAAACTTTGTTTGTTCCAGATCTTTAACACATAATAGATGTTTTTTACCATAATGATAATCAAATAAGTTGACATCAATGACAATACACTAACTGATTAATGTCTATCATCACATCTGTAACTCAGTTGATCATAAACAAAATGACTTCAAACATACAATCAGTTGTAGTTCATCATAAAGCTCTGGTAACTAAAAATGTGCCTAAAAAATTAGACTTAGATTAGTTTCCATCTATGGTAGGTCATCTGACCTCACCTCACTACCTGTCATTCTCTGAAGAAGATGATAACTCTTTGAACTATTCATTTCATATTGAAGTCATGATCCATAAACACCGTGTCAAACATATTTTGATAGATGGAGGCACTGGTCTAAAAATTTGTGCTTATAGTCTAATCACACAAATGTGATTTTAAAAGCATGCTATAGATTCTAGAAAGTAGATAACAATTAAATATTATTATGAAGAAGATCAATCCTCTAGGGGTCTAGTGATACTGTCGATAGGGGTAGGACCTCTCGAACAAGATGTAATCTATCAAGTGCTTGATCTTCTTTTAGCCTATAATATTTGGCTGGGAAGACCGTAGATTCATGGGATAAAAGATGTTCCATACACATACCATCAATGTGTAAATTTCCCCTATAACAGAGTTGAAGTTAGTATTCCTGTAGATACTAGCTATGCCTGCAATACATTAAGGCAGTCTTCTGACACCTTTGTTCCTCATAATAGGGAATATTCTAAAGAACAAATAGCTGAAGTATCTAAGGCTACGATGAAAGAATTTGAGAAGAAGCTCAACATCACATATACTGGAATGGGAGGATATAAGATAGAACATGTGCTTTCATTTACATCTCTTCCCCCATCACCTAGATATTATGCAAAACATTCTCAAACTATGAAACCATCAAAATCAAAGGCAAAGGTCATATTTGGTGGTACTTTTGTTTAGTCAAATGTTTCCCGTGCTGATGAGAATGAAGAGAAAGTTGTTCTTTCATGGCTTTTTAGAGGAGAAGATGAAGATAGAGAAGTAAAAATCTATGAGATTTCTCTTGGAACATATGGTAAATGATATGAGTTAATGTAATAAATGGGCTATAAGTGAAAAGATCCTATAGAGATGAATCAAAAAGGTCTAACTGAACCAATTCATGTAGAATATAAAGACCCTAAGGATAAAATTGGTCTCCGTTTCAAAATAGCCCACTTTTATCTTGTAACAGACAAAAGTACACCTATCTTTGATGAGGATAATTCTAAGGAAGAAGATGTCTTTCCTTATCCTATCCCTCCTAATGTCTTAAGTTTCCTTGAAAATGATGGAAGACATAATCCACTAGTGAATAGAGTTGAACAAGAGTCTGATGATTAATAACACCTTAATTCCATTCAGGCACAAGCTTCTACTTCACAAGAACAACCAGATGTAGAAGAAGCTGACATTTCTATAACATAATTTTTGACAAGGACCAACACAATTCTTTCTTAGTCTGAGGAAGTGGAAGAAGAGAGACATCCTAGCTGGGGGCAGTTAATGAGCTTCATTCATGTCTTAAATATGTATGATAAGGATGAAACATATTCAAATGAGTATTAATGGGATTCCATGTCTGAAGAAACAATTGACAAGGATATAGATGTTGTGCAACAATATGTAACTCAAGCCAAGGTAGGTGAGGGTCTATAGGTAGGTCTGACAAGTTAGGTTTTCAAAATGCTAATGTAAACTTTGATAATGATATTATGAATCTTAATGGTCTAAACACCCTTATGCAAGGTGGTATTTTAGAACTCAACTTAACGATCCAATTTTATGATGAACATTCTGTAAATTCCCTTGAGCCTGTTGAATCTTTATCCCTCATGCATCCTGAGCTTATTGAGTGGACTATGCAAGACCAATCCATGGACATTCCCACTTTTCTAAATGACTACACCTTAGCCTTCTATCTTAATGTTGTTGAACCTCTGACCTCTTCCATCAGTGGACCTAGCATGAACATAATAGGAGTGGATATCAAGTATCTTAGTTTGAAAAATAAAATGAAAAGAAACAAGATTTTTGGTGCCAAAAACCACATTGTGGTAGTATTAGAACCCAAAATAGTAAAAATAAAAGATGCATATGATGGTGAAAACCTCCCTGAGGAACCTAAATATGAGATACTTGATTTTTTGTTGAGTCATTTTCAAGAACAATCATCAATTCCTATTGAACCAACACATCCTATTGTTGGAGATTTGCTTTTGTGCAAATAATTGATTGTATGTTTTTCATTGATAACAACATATAATATACAATAGTGTTCTATTTGAAATTATTAGTATATATGTTTTGGAGCTATGCATGTTCATTTCCATGGTGTATACATGTTTTAGATGCTATGTGCATTCACACCAAGTCAGATATGAAGTTTCAGTTGAGTTATGCTAATCAGTTATGACAGTTACAGAGACTAAAGACTATCTGTGAAGAGCCAACATAATTACATTATTTCTTGAGTTGTGCCTATCTTTGGGATATGCGTGTTTGTATTCATGTTTAGTTATGAGTTAAAGATAATTACCTAAATGCGCCAAACATGTTCTATCAGAATTGTGAAGTTGGAGTTAATTTGGTGGAGCCGACTTTGTGAAGCAACACGTCTATTAAGTATGAGTTGCATATTTCTAATCAGGTTGTGTAGATGATATGGCCAACTAAATAAGTATTTAAGTGACTCTTAGAGCTGACGAAGATCACATCCTTTGGAGAATATACTTATAGTAGTTTAATTGATGAACGCCAAGTGTGACTGAGAAGAATAAAGACAGAAAAAGAGCAGGACATAATGTCTATTGTTTTGAGACAGTAGAGACATTTCATTCATCAAGAAAAGATCTATGTGAAGAAGAAGTGGAAGTATAAAAAACACTGGAACTGATCAAGATAGTAGGTCTACTCAAACAATTCATCTATCAGATATAGTGTATATCTGTTCTACTAAAGGTTGCAGCCTTCATCATTTTAGCAGTGAGCTTTTGGACAGTGAGTCCTC
>MU223889.1:117831-147272 GCA_018584345.1 Thuja plicata
TTGCAGACAGAGAAGTAAAGTTGGATTATGTGAGCACTAAAGAACAATTAGCAGATATTTTTACAAAGCCATTATCAAAAGATACTTTTGAGTATCTCAAGGAGAAGTTGGGAGTAATTCCCTTTCCCGATTCTGATTAGAACTTGTAGCAAGAACATCAGTCCTTGGTGACTGATGAATGGTTGACTACTCTACTACTGGAGTAGTACCTATGCTTAGTGGTGTTTAACACCCTTTGTCATTGATGTCAAAGGGGCAGTATTAGTAAGGGGGAGCATATACTCTAGGGGAGTATATAGAGAAGCAACAGTGACAAGGAAATTTTGATGAGGATATTGAGAAGATTTTAAAAAGAAGGAAGACACTTTGAGTTGATGATATCATATGTTGCCATCAATGTCAAAGGGGGAGATTGTTGGAGATTTGCTTCTGTGCAAATAATTGATTGTATGTTTGTCATTGATAACAATGTATAATATACAACAATGTTCTATATGAAATTATCAATACAGATGTTCTGGAGCTATGCATTTTCATTTCCATGGTGTACACATGTTCTAGATGTTATGTGAATTCATGCCAAGTCAGTTATGAAGTTTCAGTTGAGTTATGCTAATCAGTTATGACAGTTACAGAGACTAAAGAATATCTGTGAAGAGCCGACATAATTACATTATTTCTTGAGTTGCACCTATCTTTGGGATATGCATGTTTTTATTCATGTTTAGTTATGAGTTAAAGATAATTAACTAAAGGCACCAAACATGTTCTATCAGAATTATGAAGTTGGAGTTAATTTGGTGGAGCCGACTTTGTGAAGCGTCGCATCTATTCAGTATGAGTTGCATGTTTCTAATCAGGTTGTGTGGATGATATGGCAAACTAAAGAAGTATTGAAGGGACTCCTAGAGTTGACAAAGATCACATCCTTTGGAGAAGATACTTATAGTAGTTCAATTGATGAACACCAAGTGTGAATGAGAAGAATAAAGAAAGAAAAAGTGCAGGACAGAATGTCTGTTGTTTTAAGACAGTAGAGACATTTCATTCATCAAGAAAAGATCTATGTGAAGAAGAAGTGGATGTATACAAAACACTAGAACTGATAAAGACAATAGGTCTACTTAAACAATTCATCTATCAGATATAGTGTATATCTTTTCTACTGAAGGTTGTAGCCTTCATCATTTTAGCACTGAGCTTTTGGACAAAAAGTCCTCACCCCTAACAGGGTTACTCGTAAAAGACTCCTAACAGGGTCTGACCTTTAACCAGGTCTCTATAATTATTGTATTATAAAGAACAACTCCTAATAGGGTTGCAAGATCTCTTAACATGGATAATTATACTCAAGTATAGTTCTTTGTGGGTGCTAATTCCCACCGGGGTTTTTACCTATTTGATTTCCCTGTAACCAAAATTTTTGTTTTCTCTATTGTGTTATCTGAATGTGCATTTACTTTATGTTAATTGTATCTAAGAAAAGAAAAGAATTAAAGTAGCTAATAAATGATTCACCCCCCCCTCTCAGTTATCCTTTGGGACTATCCTAACACCTGTGACTATTGGAACAAAGAAAAATTCACACATTGTACATGTAGCTCAATCATTATCAGAACATGAATTGAAAGAGTTTACTGAATTCTTCAAGGAAAAGAAGATCAACTTTGCCTAGAAATATTCTGACATGTCAGGTCTAGATCCTGATCTTATCATGCATCATCTTTCTATTGATCTTGGAGTGAAAACTATAAAGAAAAAACATTGTAAAATGCATCCTCATATTGCATTACATGTTAAAGCTGAGCTGGAAAAGTTACTTAAGGAAAGATTCATCCAAGCTTTTGATTATGCTAATGGATATCAAACATTGTACCTATTTCTAAACTAAACAAATCAATTTGTGTGCATATATTTTAGAGACTTGAATAAATCATGTCCTAAAGATGATTTCCCACTCCCTAATATTGACATGATAGTAGATATTACAGATGGATACAAAATGTAATCTCTTATGGATGGATTTTATGGTTATAATCAGATCAAAATTTCACCCAAAGATCATGATAAAATAATGTTTACATGTGCTTGGGGAAAATTCTGTTGGAATGTCATGCCCTTTAGCCTAAAGAATGCAGTTTCTACATATTAGAAAGTTGTGACTACAATATTTCATGACATGATGCATAAAAACATGGAAGATTATGTAGATGGAACCTTGGTAAAATCTATGCAAAGATCAAAGCATGTAGCAGAACTTGGTCTAATCTTGGATAAAATGGAATAGTTCAAGTTCAGATAAAATCCTAAGAAGTGTTCATTCGGTGTTACATCTAGAAAAATGTTAGGATATATTGTTTTAGATATTGGTATTGAATCTTATCCATAGAAATTACAAGATATCATGGAAATGCAACCACCAAAGAACATAAGCCAAATGAGAACTCTTCAAGGAAGATTACAATCAATTAGATGGTTTATTTCTCAATTGGTAGATAAAACTCAACCATTCACAAATACATTACATAAAGGAGTAACCTACAAGTGGGATTAAGAATGAGATAAGAACCTAAAATAGATAAAGGAATATCTTGCAAATCCACCTATTTTGATGCCTCTTACTCAAGGAAGCCATTAATTATTTACATATAAGATACAAATACATCAAAGGGGCACTCTTGGCTCAACATGATAAGAACAAAAGAGAATGAGCTAATATTACATTAGCATGACGTTGGTGGAATATGAGATGAACTATATTTTTATTGAGAAAGATTACTTAGCCGTGGTCTTTGCTTTACAAAAATGGAGACACTATATGCTTGCACACTATCAAATTGGTTGCTAAGATTTATCCATTGAAATATCTTCTAAGTAAAGAAACACTAACAAGTAGGTTAGCTGAATGGGCGGTGATACTCATGAATTTGATATTGAGTATGTGGAACAGAAAGCTATAAAAGGACATGTGATTGCTAATTAACTAGATGATGCTCCTCTTCAAAATGTTCAACCTCTAAAAATTGAATTTCTAGATGAATATATCATGCATCTTACTCAATAATATTGGAAAATGTTCTTTGATAGATCTTTCAGTCGAATAGGTTTAGGTGCTAGAGTTCTCTTTATAACTCCTCAGATATATTCACTCCCAAAGGCATACAAGATCCTCTTTCCTTGTACTAATAACATTGCAAAATATGAAGCCTTGGTGAATGGAATAAAATTGACTATTGAATGGATGGTTTTTGAGCTACATATTTTTGGTGACTCTCAAATTATAATCAATCAGACTAATGATGTATATCAAGCTAAGGATGAAAAAATGATGCCCTAGAAAAGGATGAAAAAATGATGCCCTAGAAAAGGATGATTGATGATCTTAAGAAATACTTTTTCTTCATCACATTTTAGTAGATACCTAGATCAGAAAATAAGGTAGTTGATGCTATGGCTACACTTGCATCAATGTTACAGTTACAAGAAAATGAGTTTCTCTATGAGTTCCAGGTGGAAGCCTTACCCTATCCTACCTAGAACTCACCAAACTCCTAGATGGTTTGTTCTATAATTGGAAATGACTCATCTTGATATAGCCATGTCTACTCATACCTAAGTGAACAGATTATTCTTGATAACCTTAATCGAAATGAGAAATGACACTTGATTCACAATACCTCATGGTATTTCATCATAGCTAACATCATATATAGGAAAGGTTTAGATGCAGGTACATTGCTCAGGTGTTTAGAATGCAAAGAGTCTCAAATTTCATTATTTGAATTCCATGAAGGAATTTTTGGATCTCATTCTAATGGTCTAACTCTAGCCTGGAAACATCTAAGGTTTGGTTACTATTGGTTGAATGTGGAGAAAGAAGCTATCAAATTTTCTAAGATTTGTAAGAAATGTTAGCTACATTGTAATCTCATACATGCTCTAGTAAGGGAGATCATGCGATTTATCACTCATTGGCCCTTTCAACAATGTGTATTTGATCTCATTGGTCAAATATATCCTTCTTCATCTAATGGTCATAATTTTCTCATCACGACCACTGAGTACTTTATAAATTTGGTCAAAGTGGTTCTTCTCATCAAAGAAACTAGAAAAAAGTGGCTATGTTTATCCTAAATTAAATTGTGACAAGTTTAGAATCAAACAACATTGGTCTTCTATCAAGTACCCTAAAGATAATAGACAAGCTGAAGCCTCCAACAAAACCCTACTTACTATCTTGCACAAAATGGTAAACAAATCAGGAAAGGATTGGCAACTTCAGCTTAATCCAACTCTATGGGCTTAAAGAACAAGTATCACAACACCTACTGGAGCTAGACATTTTACTTTGGTATATGGGGCATAAGAAAAATTACCAATCCAAGTTGAAAATTCATCTTGTAGACACCCAAAACTGACCAGGTGTCTTAGTATCCTCAAAATCTGCAAATCTCATCAAAATGCTTCAAAATGCTTCAAAATGGATCAAAATCAATTAAATCATGAAATCAAATAATTAAATCAATCAAAGTGGATTAAATCAAATAAAATCAAGGGATTAATTAATCATGAAATCAAATAATTAAATACAATCCTAAAAGGGATCAATCAAATTATGCAATTGATTTTAATCAATTAATTGTATAGTTTAAATCAAAAATCAAATTGAACTTATTCCTTACATGGATAAATTAATTAAATGATTGAACTAATTAAAATCCTAATATATTTTCAACATAAATAAAGGAGCCAATGATAATTGAGAACACACTTGCACATGGATCACTCCAATTTTGCATCTCAACCTCTCATTTACCCTTTAAAATCTCATCCACTCATCTTGTCCCACCCTTTGAGGACAACATTTAAATGTCCTCTTTTTTGAAACCATTTGAGAGATCAAACTCAACCAAGGATTAACCCATGGTCAATTCACTCTACACCCTACCCTTGGGATTTTACTATAAATATAAGCCATTTTCAAGCATAAGCACATCCTAGAAATTTCAAATGCAAAGCATCCTCATTATAGGAAATTTCATAGCATTTTGAGAAAATAGTGAGAACATTTTATAGAAAATTGAGATCATTTCATTTCATGAAAGCATTTGAGTTCATCTTGTATCAAATTAAGAAGAATTGAGAGCTAGATTAGGCATTTTATCATCAATTTCTCATTCTAGGAAGCTCACTAGTAGAGATTAAGGCTGAGAGCTCTACTTGCAAATCCTAGTTAGAGAACCATGAGATGTTATGGATTTTAAATGCAATTCTTTAGATTAATTTGTTTATTTCTTTCCATAGAATTGTAGTTAATTGTCCTAATTTCATGTAGGTGTATTAACTCACACACAAATTGCATCCACTATGGGGCTTTAGGTCTTATTTTCCATTGTTTTATCAAGTTTTATATGTTTTGGATTCACTTTTATGCTTATTTTGTAGAAAATAGGTGAAATGACACGTATGAGCAATTTGGTGACGCCGGTGAGTAGTTAAATGAGGCGTGCAGTTTCTACTCTATTTCTGTCTTTTTTTCTTTACCGTGTATGAGACAAATTGTGATGCATAAGCTTGTAAAGCATCGCCTGTGAGCTGCAAAGTGGAGCCTGTGAACTATCAATCGTCGTGTGTGATCTGTTCTGTGACACATTTTAAATGTTCTGTAACGCCTGTGAAGTTTACTTTACCGCTTGTGCATTTTTAAGTGCCGCGTGTTAAAGTTTCAATTTCACTTTAAATGTTTTAAATTCCTCTTACTAACAGATAAATGCCGCGTATTAGTTTTTAAATACCACTTAGTGATTTCTATTTTATTTTTCTGTTAAATCATTAAATTCTGATTTCTAACTCTCAATCTATGTTTTTCTCGCAGATGAGCAAGCACAAGAAGGTACAAAAACCAGAATTTTGAGTTACAAAGCCTAGCAAAGAGGTAAGAGCACAAACTAAACATGATAAGAAAATTCATGCTTCCAATATTTTAGAAAATTTAAACAAAGAAGAACATTTATATGATCATTATATAAAAATATTTTTTGCTTACAAAAAGAAATTCCCTACTCTTTAATTTGATTTCTGGTTTTTGAGTTCTTTAGGTTGATTCTTGCAAATTTGATCAAAAGGAACTTAGGAGCATGTTGTCAAATTCATTTTTAAGTTTTTCTTCACTTTGGTGGTTGTGTTGACTAACTTGTTGGAGGAGCCAGAGTGGGAACTATCGCCACTAGGTGAGTAGAAAAAATCATCAAAAATGCGCCTAGCCTTTGCTAGCTTCAAAAATAAGGTACTTATCTTAACAAGCTTGCATTGATTATATTGTGGCATTCATTTGAATCTAGTTTAATAGGAAAAAACCCTATTATTTTCCAAATTGAACAAACATTAGGCATATTCTCTCCACTTTTTGAAGTGGATCAAAAAGCCAAATGTGTGACTTCAATTTGGTAGAAAGAAAGGGAAGGATTTAACCAAACATTTCCATTATAAGAACTTCCTTGTCAAGGGGTTGAAAAAGAAAAAAAAGTGCTTGAAGTGTTTGGAACAAAGAAAGACAATAGGGATATGCTCTTCACTCTTTGAGTGAATCAAACTCCCAAACTTGTTGGACTAAGTTCATTTTCCACTTTCCATATATGCTAGATTAAATAGAACTTTAGAGGGCCTGCCTCCTGAGAACTCCTTTACGAAGGCGATGAGAGGGAATGACCCAAAGTGGGAGACAATTGCTTTAGCTGTGATATCATCCAACCCACTATAAATAAATGCACTTTACCTTAATCGAAAAGTGACTAAGTTGTGTTCAAGTCATCCTCACTTCCTCGAGTAGTCCTTTGGGATTGTGCAAAATTATACTTTTGTGCATGTCGGAAGCCCGCAAGGGCGTAAAGGAAATTGACATAATTTAGAACGGAGGTTTCATTAAAACCCAGTTAAAATAGTAAGCCTACCTTCTAGAGCCATTGTTAAAAGCCACATTTGTTTGACTCTAGGTAGATTGCTTGGAAGACTTTCTTGTGATATATTTGTAAAAATGACCGAGAACATACACTTTTAGTGTTGTTTTAGGGTTATGATGCAAATTTGATGTGTGTGTTGAGTTTGTATTTCATTTTCAAGCAAGAATCTTCTCTAAAAGATCTGATCAAAGACCTTAAACTTTTAAAACCTAAAAAAATTGAAAATTCAACTTTGATCAGTAAAGTGTCGCTTATGATCATTTAAACGACACCTACAAACCATTCCATGACGCATAAGAAACTGAAATGACGCCTGTCATCTGTCAAAAACTGCATAAGTCATTGGAAAGTGCCGCTTGGAAATAATTCAATAATGCCTATCAATAGGAAAACGTCATGTACTAACTATAGAGAGCCACATAAAGTAATTCCAGTCAATGCGTACTAACATTAAAGTGATGCGTACACAACAAGAAGTGACGCCTAGAAAAAATGAAGGGAAAATAGTGGATATTTATCGAGGGTTTGAAAACAAGATACCTGCATTTTTGGATACCCTTTTGGACATTTTACCTCTGTGTACTTTTAACTTGATCAGAATCTACCATTTTTGAACATTTTGCAAAATCATTCAAGGATTGATCATTTAAGTGAAGATAAAAGCCTAAGATCTTTATACGATTTATGTTCATGCCATCTTTTATGCGATCTCATTATATCAAGTCTACCTTGCAACTCGATGGATCCTATCTAAGGTAGGAGTGTCCTTTTCCAAGTGATAACTTTACTTCTTCAAGACCCTTACAAGAACCTATAAAGGAGATGGAGCCAGCAATGTCCTTTCCATTTGGCAACATAGACCCTGATCAAATCAATCATGTTAACAAAGATACGAACAAAAATGGAGGAGGAAATGTTGATCCTAACAACCAAGGGTCAAACAAAAATAACAATGGAGGAGGAAACATTGACCCTAACAACCAAGGGTTAAACAACAACAATCTTGGAGGAGTGAATCTTGACCCGAACAACCAAGGGTTAAATAACAAAAATAACAATGGGGGCAACATTGACCCTAATGATGAATAAGCAACTGTTGAAAAGGTTAATGAAGCAATGCAAAGTCCCTTCTTCATGAAGCTCATGGAAAAACTATTGGAAAAAGACAAAGGAAAATACTTCCTAGACCTAGCACAAATGGGTCTCAAACTTCCCCATGACTATGATGTCAATCAACTTAAGAAAAAATAATTTGAGGATAATCCTATTGATATAATGAACAAACAATTCAAACTCTTCCAAATGCAATTAGACAGGATTAAATAAAGCGGGGTTCCTAAACCCTTTTCTATCGAAGCCTTGTGTCCTTTTCCATTTGATAAATAATTAATTATGGTTCTATTCCCAACTAATGCTATCTTTCCTAAATATGAAAATTATGAAGGAACAACTGATCCTCAAGATCACTTAAGGGAATTTTGCACATTGAGCCTAGAGTTCATGCATGATACAACTTACCTCATGAGGTTATTTCCTAGAAGTTTAGGAGGCATGGCCATGGAGTGGTTTTCGAAGTTACCCTCCGGCATCCGAACCTTTGAAGAGTTGGCATCCAAATTCATGACCCATTATTCCTACAATATCAAACATGAGGTTATGATGATAAATTTATGTAATACCAAGCAGCAAGAGGGAGAAGGATTCCTACTTTTCTTACAATGATGGAGAGCGGTATTTGCTAGATTCCCTTGAAGTGTACCTAAAAAAGAAAAGATGGATATCTTTATTAATAGCTTGACTAATTAGATGAATTATTGGTTAAGAAGTTACAATGTCCTAGGTATTTCCAAGACCTAATTGAGAATGGGGTTACCACAGAAGAGGTATTGGTTAAAAGTGGAGAACTAAAGCTTTATAAAAACAACAACAACAATACCTCGAATAACAACCAAAATAGAAATCCTCCTAACAATAACTGGTTTTGGATGAGGAATAACAATAAAATAATGGTGAATGATGGAGTTGTAGAGGCTAACAATTTGAAGGCCACCCCTTTCAATCTTACCAAAGGATTTTCTCAAGCTAATAATGTGACCCAAGAACCCAAAGTACCTTTCAACAACAATAATAAATTTGGGAAAAATCAAGGGGATAACAAACCTAAGCCTTTCTTTACACCAACTCCTAAAAGAACATTCACACCTTTGGGTGAACCCCTTGAGAAGGCATTAAGAAACCTCATTTCTAATAAGCATATTGACTTACCTAGAGCTCAACCATATGAACCAAAAATCAAACCTACATGGTGGAGTGAGTCTAGTCATTGTGAATACCATAGAAATCAAGGACATAAGACAAATGATTGCATGTGTTTGAGACACATAGTGAAAGACCTAATTGACAATGGTGTGATAAAGGTAGAAGGCCTTCAAAAAAACAAAGATCACATGGCCTTTAAGACTCCTTTCTACAAACATGAAAAAGGTGAATCTTCCAACTCAAAAAATGGAGGGAACAATGGAAACAACTCAAGAAGCAACAACAATGTAAATTTTTCCCATACCTATGACAATACTATTAATGCCCTATCCGGACATGATAGTACTATCAATTTTGTGGTGATAAAAGAGAAACCTATTCAAGAGTCCTCTAATTTTGTAACTAGGGGTCAAGCAGAAAAATTTACCCTACAAGGAAGTACCCCTAAAACCTTTGGTCTTACTTCAACAAATACTTTGGCTAAACCAACATCTTCTTCAATAAGGCCTTATAGTCTGGTGGATCAATTGCATAGAACTCTAGCACAAATCTCTATTTTGGAGTTGTTGAAACTATCTCCTAATCACAAAGAAATATTGGAAAAATCCCTAGTGGAAACCAATGTTCCTATAACCTTGGCTGAGGATAAGTTTCAAAATGTGGTGGGACATCTCATAGCTCCTCATTGCCTTTCATTCTCCAAATAAGATGACATGTCTATTACCCACCCTCAAAATTTCCCTTGAATATAGAAGTGTTAATCCAAAGGCATAGGGTTAAGAGAGTTCTCATTGATGGGGGAGCCGGTCTCAATATTTGTACATTAAACCTTGTCAAGTCTTTAGGGATATCCAAATCATCTATTGACCCTAAGAAGCAAATCACCATTAAGGCTTACGATGAGGAAGAAAGGTCTTCAAAAGGCATGATTTTTTTTCCTATCCAAGTGGGAACTATCAAAAAAGATATCATATGTCAAGATATTGACATGAAATTAACTTATAATATCCTATTGGGAAGACCTTGGATTCATGAGATGCAAGGGATACCTTCTACTTATCACCAATGCATAAAGTTTCCACATAGAGGCAAGGAGATCACAATTGGAGGAGAATCAAATACTTTCCAATATTGCAACACATTGAAGCTGAGTCATGAATTATTTATTCCTCACAATAGGGAAGGATTCATCCCTAATGATACTATTGCAGAATCCAAAGAGGAAAGTTAAAAGTTGACATCAAATGCTACTTCCATCTCAAACCCTAATCAAACTAACTCAACTACAACAACTAAGGGAAAAGAAAAGATGAGTTATGAGGGTCAAAATTCACATGATAATTTGGTTAAGACTTCTACATTGAGGCTGGAAACTTTGAAACCTACCAAGGAAGAAAGAGAACAAGCTAAGAAGGATCAATATCAAAAGATGAGTGAATTGATGCACACCTTTGAAAAGAAATGTAAAATCAACTCTAAGGGAGTCAGGGAATATTCTGTTTCCCTATTTGACTTACCAACCTCTCCTAGGACACATGGGAAGCCATCAAGTGCTCATCCCCCTCATAAATACAATACTAATTTTGTAAGAGAGAGTGATAAATCTTCCTTAGAGAAGGAGGATAATGAAGTACTATAATGGCTTTATAAAGAAGAAGACACTTCAAATAAATATATGGAAAGGGTGCAACACATCAACATTCAAATTGATCAATATGGGAAAGGGTATCAAATCATGCAAAAAATGGGATATAAGGGAAGAGGACCCTTAGGAGTTCAAAATAGAGGATTATTAGAACCCATTGAACCAGCTTGGAGAGAAAAAGAAGAGAAATTCAGAATAGGTTTTCAACATAAAGGAGAAAGTTCAAGTCCAATGCATGATACCCATGAATGTGTGCACATGGTAGGTTCCAAAAGTGAAGATGATTCTAGGGATTATGAGTGGGATTCCTTTTCTGAAGAATATTTTCATGACATAGAAGTTGATGTTACTCACACATATGCAACTATTCCCAATGTTGCAAGTCAAGAAAATGAACATCAAGGCTCGAATTCTACACAAGTGTCAAGTGAACCTCAAGAATCCAACATAGGGAAAGTATCTAGGACTATTCAATGGGTAGGTGAACCTTGGGTACCTTTGTGGGGGGTGATTCAAATGTTGTATTTAATCCACATGCATTCTTTCCCATGGAAATCAGTGAGGACTCTAGTGAAGGGGACTTTGATCCAACTTCCATGGAACATCTTGATGAATCCCATGTCATAGACCTAAGTGATACAATGTACGAACCTTCAAATGAGGTCATGGCCTTAAACCCTTTGAATGACAATTTTACAAATGAATTCTTATCCTTAATGCGCCCCGAACTCATTGATTGGGATTTATCCGAACCCAATGACCTATTATGCTTTCCCAATGACCTTGCAATGGCCCAATACCTAAATGTGGTTGAGCCATCTTCTTCCATAAATGAATACAATCCAGACATGATGATAGAGGAAAGGGTCCAACCTCTCAATCCACAAAATAAAAGAAAAAAATATAAAAAAATGAAAAGGTCTAGTGGTGAAAACCACCATGTGGCAATGCTAGAACCTAAAAAAGTCAAAATATCGAATGTTTCCAAAGGTGAAAACCCAATTGTGGCACCTAAGGAAGAGAGGTTGGATGCCCTACCCAAACATGAAGATGAAAGATCACCCATCCTTATTGAACCAGTAGAGAAATTTAACATTGGCACATAAGAGGATCCTAAGTTTGTTCATCTAGCAGCATCTTTGAGTCCATCAAAGAGGAAGGAATTCATCGAATTATTTCAAGCAAAGAAAATTAACTTTGCTTTCCTTGATGGATGGATTTAGTGGATACAATCAAATCTGAATTTCACTCAAAGACAAAGAGAAGATAGCTTTTACATGCCCATGGGGAACCTTTTGTTGGAATGTGATGCCCTTCGATCTCAAAAATGCCGGAGCAACTTACCAAAGAGAAATGACTACCATCTTCTACGATATGATGCATACCTTTTTAAAAGACTGTGTGGATGATATTATAGAAAAATCACATGAAAGAAAGGATCAATTACCAATATTAGACAATATTTTCACAAGGTTAGAACAATTCAAAGTGAGACTCAATCCAAAGAAGTGTGCTTTTGGGGTACAATTCGACAAACTCTTAGGTTACATTATTTCTGCAAAAGGCATTGAAGTAGATCCTGAGAAAGTACAAGCAGTAATGGACATGGAAATTCCTAAGAATATTATCCAAATGAGGTCTCTTCAAGGAAGACTTCAATCTATAAGGAGGTTCATCTCCCAATTGGCAGAAAAATGTCATTCCTTCACAAGGTTGCTACATAAAGACACTATTTTTACATGGGATGAAGAGTGTGACAAAGCTTTCACATTGTTAAAAACATACTTGGTGAATCCACCCATCTTAATGTCACATATTAAAGTCAAACCTTTTTTACTTTACATATCAGCAATGGAGAAATAATTACGGGTCCTATTGGCACAAGAAGACAATGAAGGAAAAGAAAGACATATTTACTACTTGAGTAGAACATTGATAAAGTATGAATTGAACTATAGCTTCATGGAAAGGGCTTGCCTAGCTGTGGTGTTTTCTTCTCAAAAGATTAGACATTACATGTTGATGCATAAAGTGAATTTAATTTCCAAGATTGATCCTTTGAAGTATCTACTTAGTAAAACAACCCTAATAGGAAGAATTGCAAAGTGGGTGATGGTACTTAGTGAGTTTGACATTAAATATGTGGATAGGAAAACAATCAAGGAACAAGTCATTTCTGATCAGTTGGCTGGACATCCTTTAGAGTCTACACATCAAATTAAAGTGGAATTTCCTGATTCAAAGATTGTTAATGTGGAAGAAAAGAAATTGACTCTATATTTTGATGGATCCTATACTCAAAGTGGTTCAGGGGAAGGAATTCTTTTGATAACACATCAAGGTTGCACAATTCCAAAATCTTACAAACTATTGTTTCCTTGCACAAATAATATTGTTGAATATGAATCTTTGGTCATAGGTCTTAAAATGGCTTTGGAATGGAATGTCACAGAATTACAAGTTTATGGAGACTCTCAATTAGTCATCAACCAAATCAATGATGAATATAATACTAAAGATGAAAAATTGATGCCATATAAAAGGATGGTGGATGATTGGAAAAAATATTTTTCTTTGATTACCTTTGAGAAAATTCCAAGAGACAAAAATAGAGCAGCCAATGTAATGGCTACTTTAGCTTCATTACTCCAAATGCCTGATCAAAATGTGAGGTACGAATTCTTGGTGGAAGAGTTGGCAAAACTGGCATTTGACTTACCCGATACCCAAATTATTGCCCTTCTTAATGGACATGACTCACCTTGGTATGGACCAATTTATACTTATCTTAAAAACCAAACCTTACCTTTGGACCAAACCCGAGCCCAAAAATGACATTTCATAAGACAATCGGCTCGTTATACCATCCTCTCAGACACATTGTATCGTAAGGGTCTTGATGGAATGCTCCTTAGATGTCTAGAGGAAGAGGAATCTAGGTCAGCTTTAATGGATTTCCACAAGGGGATTTGTGGGTCACATTCTAGTGGATTAAATTTAGCAAAGTAAATCCTTCGCATGGGGTATTTTTGGAAAACCTTAGAAAAAGATGCTTGTTAATTTGTGAAAGTTGTACTAAATTCCAATATCACGACGACATGATCCATGCACTGGTGCAAGAATTACATCCATTTGTTACACCATGGTCATTTTATCAATGGGGTTTTGATATAATTGGCATGATTTACCCACCATCTTCTAATGGACATAAATATATCCTCACAACGATAGAATATTTTACTAAGTGGGTAGAAGTCGTTCCTTTGACAACTGCCATAGGGAAGCAAATTTCCATGTTTAACCTTAATCACATTATTTGTTGATATGGTATTCCTCATGCCATCATTACAGACAATGGAAAAAAATTCAAGAACAAAGATGTGGATGAACTTTGTGAAACATTTCATATTATTCACCATTCTTCCTCCATTTACTATCCTTAAGGTAATGGACAAGCCAAAGCTACAAAAAAGAACATCCTCAAAATATTGAAGAGATCGGTTGATAAGTCAGGAAGAGATTGGCATATTCAAAGAAATCTAGCATTGTGGGCCTATTGTACTATCATCCGTACACCAACAGGAGCTACACCATTTTCCTTGGTTTATGGGGCCGAAGATGTTCTACCCTTAGAAGTTGAAACACCATCCCTAAGAGTTTCACTACATGGATTAATCATGGATG
The DNA here is from genome assembly GCA_018584345.1 of Thuja plicata. Taxonomy (NCBI): domain Eukaryota; kingdom Viridiplantae; phylum Streptophyta; class Pinopsida; order Cupressales; family Cupressaceae; genus Thuja; species Thuja plicata. The sequence continues at coordinate 132,379 of MU223889.1, forward strand.
AGGATTATAAGGTTGCCTGAATTCAACAATTGGAATTGTTGGAGGAACATCAAACACAAGCTTATGATCATTTGAAAGTGTATCAGAATCGAATTTCAAGAAACTACAAGCACATTAAACCAAGATCCTTTAAAGTGGGGGACTCAGTGTTAAGAGAAAACCCTAAAAATCAGGTAGATAGGGAAAAGAAAGGAAAATGGGAAGCAAATTGACTTGGTCCTTTTGTAATTATTTCTTCTTTTGGAATGGGAACATACAAACTAGCTGATTGTGAACGGGATGAGTTGCAAGAACCCATTAATAACATCCATTTAAAGAGGTTTCATACCTAATTAGATGAAAGAGAATCAGATGAAAGAGTATCAGATGAGAGTATCAAATGAGTTAGAATCTTCTTTGTACATGAGAAAAAGTAAAAATCCAAAAATAAAGGAGAAAAGATCAAAATACAAAAAAAATTAGAAAGATCAAAAAGCCAAAAACATTGGAAAAGCAAAAAATCAGAAAAAGGAGAAAATTGAGCATGAAGAAGTCAAAAACATTGCAAAATAAAAAAATGTTGTCTTGGTGAAAACCTAGCAAATAGGCGCCTTGATGATAAATTTTTTTTTTTTTTGAAAAAATTGAAAAAGAAAAAAGTGCCTAGTAGGCTAGTAATAGGCGCTTTGATAGCATAAAAAGGCAAAAAAGAGAAAAAGAGCAATAATCCAAAAAGGTGAAAACCTGGAAACAGATGCCTTTTGTCCCTTAGGTCTTTCCTAGTCGCATTTGTACATATTGTCTTTCACCATCTCATTTGTATATATCCTCATTGCATCCATCATTTGTGCATAAGTCATAATAAAGCCTTTCAGCTGCATTGTTGCATTCTAGGTTTCATTTTCCCTAAGTTTCACATTGAACACATTTATCACTTGGGGGAAAACATCATGGATTTTTGGTACCAACAGGATTCAAAAGTGAAACATCTTGGTCACACGATAGAAGCAGATTTTCAGAATTTAGAGGAGAGATATTTTGGAACCTTTGATGGATATCATTGTTCAATCCTAAACTGTTTGATCCTACAACATGATCCTTGAGTTTCATTGACTTATTTTATCAGGATTAAAAATTGACAACACCCTAAATGATCAAAATGTTTGGAATCCTTTTTGAAAATCTTGATACATTGCGATACACTTGAAATTTTTGATGAGTTTTTCATTGAATTTTTTGATTCGTGTCTTTTTAGCTAATTGATGATGTTTTGACTAGATTGGCGATGATGGAGACATGGTGTTTTCTTGGCTTTTGTGTGACTATTTTGAGGGAGATTCTTTAACTTGTGTGAATTTGTCTAAGGACATGGTCATCAAAGAGACATCGAGGACATTCATATAGGAAGGAGGATTAACCTTTGTTTGTTTATGCAAAAGGATACCTTGGCTATTTAGATCTTCAATATCTTAATACCAAAATCCACTTGCAACATTGAATCCATTTAAACCGGTATTCATACTCCCATCATTCAACTAGTGAGGGTTGTACTCAGTTCTTAAAAGAGGTTACCAATTGAGATGAAAGTTATATTCATACTCTTATGGTCGCAGTGGCACCAGTAAGGATTGTATCAACTCCTAGTTCCATAGCGCTCAATGATGAAAATATATCTCTTTTGCAGTTCTTTCAAAAAAAGCTAGTGACCTTTAGTTGCATTGCATTTCATATTCATGTTAGATTAATTGAATTATTTAGAGTAACTTTTTCCAAGTACAAGGGGGTTCATCATTTTGGGGGTTACATCAGATTCAATGGTTTCAAATCAATTATGTGAGATTATCTTTTGCATTCATTCATAGCATTAATCATTAATCATTATTTATACATATCTTGAGCGAAAAATAAAAGAAAATATACATTATTCATTATTCATTTATCCCTCATCTTTTAGAATTGCATTTCATAAACTAAGTTGCATACATCAAAATCCAAAAAGATAGTTACATTAATTTTACCATTGCACTAAGTATTGCATCCATATCATTGCATTTCATAAACCATACATCAAAGTAAAATCAAAATCATATATAAATAGTTGCATAATCATCATTTGCATCCATATATCTATGTAATAATCTAAGACATTGCATTCATAGCATAAATAAAAGTAAGTGCATCATATATGTCATGTAGATATGCATATATAGAAATCTCACATCATCAAATCAATATCAAAGGGAAATCAATCAAAGAGCATCATAGATAAATGTCCATCATCAAATGTATATAATAAATTAGTATATCAAAGATACATCAACAAAATGATCCATACAACAGTCCTGATCAAAACTCCACATGATACATCAATGCAATATCTAGAAATCAAGCTCATGTCTATCTCAAGACCCAGCTGGGGCACCTGGTCCATCTCTAGCAGCACCTTATCCATCCCCTGAACCATCGGGACCCCTATCACCTGCTCTATACTGAGTGGAAGGTGGTGCCTGACTCGTGATTGCACTCGTAGGTAATTGAGCCATCATAGCCAAGAACTATTGTAACATTGTAGTCACCTGATCCAAGCGTCTAGTAATTGCAATCATCCTTCCCTGTAATCCTCTCACATCCTATACTAAGCTATCAAGAATAGGAGGAACAAGAGGTGCCTAAGGTTCCTATGGTGCCTAAGGTGCTATTGGTACCTGTGGTATCACCTGTATCTGAGGTGCACCCTAAACCTGTGCTACACTAACCTGTGGATCTACTTGTCATGGCAGAGATGCTAGTCTATGTGGATCTTTAACCTGTAAAGGAACCTATCTAGCTACCTGTACTCATCTATGTCTCTTACTAGCCCAAGATGTAGCTAGACTGGCTTTCACATGTCTCTACATCGGTACTTGTACCCGCCTCTATCTAGGCTGCCAAAACCCACCACCTTGAGCTCTAACATGTCCACCACACATGTAGCTCTTTGTACCCAAGGAGCCCTAGGTAATATCTGTACTCTCTGCCTCTGGGGTCTCTTGACACCATCACCAATATCATCTCCATCTCCATCATCAGTAGGAAGCTCATCAACATTAGGAATAGGCTCTGCCATATCTGTGAATCTCGTGAATCTATGTCGAGAAAACCACCCTTGATACTCAGCAGACATACCTACATTGGCCACATGCTCCATCATATCCCATCTAACATGGCCTAGCCGCTCGATCTCTACACATGAAAATTGATAATCTACCTGAGCTCCCCACATGGATTGCTCTGCCTATACTCTTGCATACAATGCCATACCCTGCGGCATATCCTGCACACGACCATACTGTCAGAGAACTCTCCCAAAGAAGAATCTCTCTATAAATAGTGGTGATTGACCAATCATCCACCAAGGGGAAAAAATATATGGAATCTCATCATCATCCTCTCTCCATCCCTCACAGTCCAAGTACGGTCTCCATAGGACTTGATCAATATTGTTGATAGTCGGACGCCAGAACTCAACCTTGCCCAGATGATGCTAGACAATCATGCCATCATATAGAAAAGTGTAGGGATATCCTCGACCTCACACTCATGCCGATATAGGTCTAGTGATCAGGATATTCTCCCAAGTCCATAGATGTAACAACACTGCACCTGTAGATATAGCCGCACTGTATCTATACACGACCTTGTGTAAATCATGATATAAATGGGCTAGCATGCAAGATCCCCAGTCTAATCCATGAGGATTAGCAATCAAGTCCTCTAAAATGTGGCCCCATCCAACTAAAAGGCCACGAACTCTCTTATCTAGTAAGAGAAGTCCTCCAATCACTTCTCCTAGCAAAGATGGAAAAGTAGGGAACGAAGCAAACTGTGCCCATGTAATGCTATCATCACCAATAGTGGCATCTCTAAACACCTGTCTACATGCACTACCATCATAGACCTGATCGTAGTAAACTTTCTCTCCATAGGTCAAGATCCTCAACAATCTATATACATCCTCTGGTGTGATGGTCATCTCACTGAGGGGAAGATGGAAAGTATTATGGTCAGAGTGCCAATGCTCTACCATAGCTATCAATAAACCTCATTTCAACTAAAACTGAGGGATATCAAGAAGGAATCCGAGCACACATGTCTCAATCGTCCGTCTCTCTGGAGGGGTCAGCCCATCCACCATATCAAAGACCCAAGATGCTACATTCCATATGTATAACTTACAATAATGTGCCTACATTTTGTAAACAAAGTGAATTATATTAGTATCTTTCTATTGGTGGATTATTCTAAGTCAATCCAACATATTAAATCTATCTTTTCTCTTTTCGAGCGCATCAACCTATTGTTCTTGACCTCTAGATCTTGAGAAGGGATCAATTTGAAATATCTTTTAATCAATCTGATTGACACATCAAACATTCACTAGTATGATTATTCTAATATCCTAAACACTAAGTGACATCATGGAATCACATCTTTTTAGCTTGGCAATCAATGTGGTCATCCAGACGATCACTCGAAGACAACTTGTTCTATTCTAAATTAGGTTTTCATCAACTATCATAGTACGCATCATTTGATTAAGTGAAATCTTAATTTCATGTTGCACATCATTGAAAACATCATACGTGTCATTTAAAGTTTTGGAGGCATTGCTTTACAGCATACGCGGCATTTGCCAATTCTACACGTCATTCAAACTATGCTATGTGTCATTTAAATCTTAAATTTGCAAAAAGCTTTCCTATGCGTCATTGCAAATATGGGGTTCACATTTTAACCTAATTCCTAAGTGGTGTTTAACACTTCCTACACATTATTTCATTGCACAGACGCAACATTTCACTATCCTACGCGTCATTCAAAATCTTTTAAGCAAAATTTTGCTAAATCTAATCTAGAAAGCATAAAAAATGACAATAAATGCTATCAAAAAGAGTAATAAATGCACCAAGAAGGTTCAAATCACTCACTAGAGGTCTGTAGTCAGGAGGTCTCTCATACCGGTGTGCTCTCTTGAATCGATGCTCTCGGATAGGGACCACCATTGCTCTCAATCACAGCAGAATCAGAGCAACATATCAATAGTAAAAAGTGAAAATGAATAGTAAATTTGGCTTTTTCAACCTATTTAAGTTATTTTGACCTAATTTTTGGAAATATTTTTACCCCGTGGGGCCTAAATATGCATTTTTTGCACACTGGGGCATATTATGATCTTATCATCATTATTCTTAATGTTTTCAGAAATGAAATCATTTAGATATACCTTTTACATCAATCACATCATATTAGCATCAGGACATCAAAATATTTTCATTTATGAGGGGGCATATATCATTAGATCATCAAATCAAGGTATCTATATCAAATCTGGGGAATTAAAATTTCAAACTTTTATCAATGGGGATTCCGCATCAAATCAAATCTAGGTTGTGAATCAAAATTTCAAATCAGAGTTGTGAATCATGTTTTCATCATCAAATCAAATTAGAATTGTGAATCAGGATTTCAAATCAATCAGGTTATCAGTTATCTTATCATTTTTCAAATCAATTAGGTTATCAAATCAGAGTAGTTGTATCAATCAATCAATCAGTATCAAATCAGTGATCATGACATGCAATTTTCTTTGAATCAATGCGCTTCGCACATCAATTCAAAGAGGGGCATTTGTAGACACCCAAAATTGAACAGGTGTCTTAGTATCATCAAAATATGCAAATCTAATCAAAATGCTTCAAAATGGATCAAAATCAATTAAATGGACATTTATAAATCAAAGTGGATTGAATCAAATAAAATCAAGGGATTAATTAATCATGAAATCAAATAATTAAATACAAGCCTAAAAGGGATCAATCAAATTATGCAAATGATTTTAATCAATTAATTGTATAGTTTAAATCAAAAATCAAATTGAACCTATTCGTTATATGGATAAATTAATTAAATGATTTAATTAATTAAAATCCTAATATCTTTTCAACATAAATAAAGGAGCCAATGAGAATTGAGAACACACATGCACATGGATCACTCCAATTTTGCATCTCAACCTCTCATTTACCCTTTAAAATCTCATCCACTCATCTTGTCCCACCCTTTGAGGACAACATTTAAATGGTACCCTTATTTGAAACCATTTGAGAGATCAAACTAAACCAAGGATTAACCCATGGTCAATTCACTCAACCCCCTACCCTTGGGATTTTACTATAAATATAAGACATTTTCAAGCATAAGCACATCCTAGAAATTTCAAATGCAAAGCATCCTCATTATAGGCAATTTCATAGTATTTTGAGCAAATAGTGAGAACATTTCATGGAAAATTGAGATCATTTCATTTCATGAAAGCATTTGAGTTCATTTTGTATCAAATTGAGAAGAATTAAGAGCTAGATTAGGCATTTTATCATCAATTTCTCATTCTAGGAAGGTCACTAGTAGAGATTAAGGCTGAGAGCTCTACTTGCAAAGCGTAGTTAGAGAACCATGAGATGTTATGGATTTTAAATGCAGTTATTTAGATTAATTTGTTTATTTCTTTCCATATAATTGTAGTTAATTGTCCTAATTTCATGGTGTATTAACTCACACACACATCTCTAAGAGTTTCTTTGTAGAGCCTTGTAAGAAATAAAGACTACAAAATATCTAGATTGCAAGAAATTGAGTTGTTGGATGAACATTGACAAGTAGAGTTTGATCACCTTAGATATTACCAAAAGAGAATATCTAGAGGCTATAAAAATAAAGTTTGACACGGATAATTTCAAGTTGGTGACCTTGTTTTAAGAGAGTCTCCTAGGAATCAAAAACATTAGGAACAAAAGGGCAAGTTTGAACCCAACTGGCTGGGTCCTTACATCATTATTGTAGTCTTTGTCTATGGAGCTTATCAACTCTCAATGAAATAAGGAGAAAAACTCTATGAACATATCAACACCATCTATCTGAAGAAATTATACAATTAGCATTCTCTGATCCAATAGCATGTATAACTCCAAATGTCCTGAAAAAATCTAAAAAATGGAAAAAGTCCTAAAAAATGATCATATCCTCATGGTTGCTTCCTCAATGAGGGCTTTATCAAAATTATGTGTCCCAAAGGCTCAGTGATGAAAAATAGAACTTTAAAACTAGTGACTAAGTCCTAGGTTGCATTCATGTTAGGTTTTTGCATTTCAAGTGTTTCTGGCATGATAACATTGCTCTTTAAATTGTATATATCTTATGAGGGTATGGAACTTAAATTTGATGGTCCTGAGCTCATTTTCGGGATCAAAATCAAATCTGATATCACTTTTTTAGTCAAAATCTCAAATCAAATTTTTGGTCACACATGATTGACCACTTGCACAATCTATCTTCATAACATCAAACCAACTCAGAATGATTTCTAATCATTTCTAAATCTATGTCCTCAAATTTGGTCAATCATTGGTCAAACTTGGTCAACAAGACACTAATCAAGTGCAAAATGTGTTCCTAAATGTATACAACCCAATCAGAATTAGATCAAATATTTTTGATGTCATCACTAAATTTTGATTTCACTCCTGAGGGGGCATGATGATTACATCTTCTTAAACAATCAAGTTTTCAATCAAACAACACCTCATTTCTGAGGGAGTCTCAACTTCATCATAATCCATATCAAGTTGAGGTTTCTTTGATCCTTTTGAGAGAGCGATTTCATCACTTCATATCAAGTCACTTGGACAAACATCTAATAAATTGCAATGTAGTCAAATCTCTAGGGGCATACCAGTTTCATCACATCACATCAATCTGATATTTTCCTCTTAAGTATGATAATTAGCTTCATCAAAATTCATACTAAGTCAATTATTGTGATCAGTCTCTTAACGATAATCAGTTTCATTGCACCTCATCAAGCTAGTTATTCACTTTATATTAATTTTATGATTTAAGAATCTTTCTGACATTGATCAATTTCATCGCTTCAGATCAAATTGGTTATTTGTCACCATCATCATTGGATAGATGATCAGTCTTATTGCTTCTCATCAAGCTGAGAATTTTGGTCTTTCTTCATCGATTCTAGTTCCATCAAGTTCAGAATCGGTGTCTTTCGAATCTTCATATGATCTTCATCCAATTAAGTTCAGAGTCGATTTCTCTCCTCAAGAATATTTTCATCACTTCATATCAAACTATTTTGTGCTTCAACAACAAATGTTCTTTGAATTAATGCACTTATCGTACATCAATTCAAAGAGGGGTAGATGCAATCAGCCAAAAATTGTCTTCTAAACTATAAGCACCTAATATCGATTAAACAATCTTTAATCATCAAAATTCTAACCAAAGGAAAATTTAATTGATCAAGTCAACATGATCTGATCACTAGGTTGTATTTAATCACTAAATCAATCAAAATCCCAAATATCAAATTTATTTGATAATTAAACCATTTTAATCCTATTTATTTATTAAATATCCTAGCATATTTATTAAATAAATTAATTTTTCATTAAATCATAAAAAGGGGGTTTATTTGAGAAAAAGAATTAAAATTTGAGAAAAAGGAGAAAAATGAAATAAAATAAAGAAAGAAATCAAATCTGGAGTTGAAAAAAAGGAAATTTGAATAAATCAATCAGAAAAATATTCAATAAAGCTTATCTCAATAAATCACTCAAGAAAGCAGCCAATCAACTCAAACTCACATGGATTGTGCTAATTTAGGGAGAATCTTGAACACTCATTATCAGTCAATCTTGACCGTCTCTTTTATCTGAGTTTTCTATACAATTAGGCTCTCACCTCTCAAATCATATACAATCAGAGAGAAACACAATATACGATCATCTAGGAGAATATTGAAATTGAATAGTATTATTATCATGCTACTTTATTCTTGATCTATCTTGCATATTAGATTTCAGCATTGAATCATGAATTTCATCCAGCTTAATTTTCATATTGTTTTGCATCAATTTAGATTATTTTTCATCATATTTTCATTCCAAAAAATCCAAAACCATAGATTAATCATGCATTCATGTTTAAATCCACCATCTTGGTGTAGTCAAGTCAATGGTAATATTTGAAAAATTTGAGAGCAATCATAGTCACATCATTTAGGAGGCAATAGATCGATTTAGTATGGTTTGTATGTCATTATCTGATTTCATTTATCTAACCATGCATTTAATTATCTATTGAGTGTTTGTGACAAACAGGTACGCAAATTTCACACACACACCGACATTGTCTCATAGGTGCGCTAAGTGCACAAAAGTGATGAACTTTACTGGGGTATTTCTCTCAATCTGAGGCACATGTGTATGAACCGTCTAAAGCTATAGGATTGTGAGAGTTCCCTCTACAATAAACTATCTCATATTTTCAAAACTCCAAGTAGTTTTTTTAGGGTAGTGATTTTTTTGTTGATGCAAAAACTCTCAGAGGCATTCAATGGAAAGGTGCAAGGTAGCCCAAATATTTTTCCATTCTTCATGGGAATAAAGTGCCACCACCAATACATCTGGTAGGTCTGGTTTTCCCAAGGCATGGTCCATTTTTGGCTCCTCACTCATGGAAAAACTCGATGCCATACCCTACTAGCAGTGTCCCTTAGGTGCCCTAAGTGCACAAAAGTGATGAACTTTACCAGGTTATTTGTCTCAATATGGGGCTCCTGCATATGAATTGTATGAAGCTATAGGTCCATGAGAGGCCCCTCTACAATATCATATCTCATATTTTCACGACTCCAAGTGGTTGTTTTATGGTGACAAGTATTTTGTTATTGCAAAAATCGTCAGAGGCATTCAATGCAAAGTTGCAAGACAACCCAAATCTCCATCCGTTCTTCATTGGCACGAACCTCCACCACCAAAAAATTTAGTAGGTATATTTTACACAATACATGATCCATTTTTGGCTCCCCATTCACTGGAATGATCGATGAAATACCCTATCGACAATGTCCCTTAGGTGCACTAAGTGCAAAAACTGTCAAAGGCAACTTTGAGGCAACTACATACCATTTTGGTTCAATCATTGTAATAAGGCATGTTTAAGAATTTATAGGCTGATAGGGATTTAATTGTTTGGATAATGTAAAAATTGTCAAAAATTCTCAAAAGTTGCAACTTTGTTCCCCAACAACGAATTGGGTTAAAATTTGGTTCAAAAAGTTGAGGCAGGTGTATCCAAGGTCTACAAATCCTCTTTCGATCGAGGATGGACCAACATTGCAAATGGTTGTGTTTGAAGTCTTGTATGGGGACTTCAAATGAAAAAAGGTGATGAAATATATTGTAATTGTTCCAAAATCTTCTTTTCCATTTGAATCCCAAGGAATGTGTATTGTTTTTAACTCTGTTATTGAAGATTGTTGCTTGACAGATTTAAAAACTTTGTACATCACTGTTGTAGACACCTAAATCTGATTAACAAATTCATAATTTAATTTAGCTCTCTCCTAGGGCATTATTAATTAAATATTAAATATTTAATTAATTTATGTCATCCCACTATTTAATTAATTTAATTAATTAACTATAGTATAATTAATTATCTAATGGAAACCCATACCCATTTAGTTAATTTCCTCCCCCTTCTATTAATTAAAACAAATGTTATTGTTTGACTTAATTAATTCACTTTATCCCTTTATTTTCTTTTGATTAAATAAACCCTATGTAATATATTTGAGCACACGACTCCTAACTTTAACCCCTAACCAAACCAAGCCTCAATCACTTAAACCATGGTTCCAACTCAACCCAACCCCTTCACACATATTAATCCCATATTAATTAATTAATCACCCTTGATTATCTAATTAAAATTCTATTTATTCTCTCTCCTCCCATAATATCCTCCTAGTTCTCCCACTTGCCCTCTAATCCTAGCCTAATCACCCACTAAACATTTGCACAACCTTAATCATGAGGATTAAGAAATCATAAGCAAACCCCAAAGTTAACTTCATGTCACATCCCCTCCAATCCCAACTCCCTCTCCACTTGTCAACCTTAAATTATCTTACACCCTCAACCACATTCTTACACATTTGTCCCCCGTTCACTCTTCCCAAAATGGTCACAATCCTCAAGGATTGACCTTTGGGGATTTGAGATAAGATGTGCCTTTATGGTATATCTTCCCATTCCCCCATGATCTCTCAGGCTCTCTCCTTGTGACAAGTGTCACAAGGCTATAAGTTTAAAGAATCATAATCCATGCACTCTTCCTCAAATGCAACATATCCCTTCCTCCACTTTCAATCTTGGCCATCCATTTTACCCTCTCCTTGCATATAAATTCAACCCTTAATTATTCAAAAATTCATCCACCATTCATGCAAAGTTATAATACTCCATTGAGAACCAAAACCATAGCACAACACCATCATAATGCCAAAATCACTTCAAACCCTTGAAGCTCGAAGTAAATCACATTGAGCACACATCCAAAAAGCATTGGACATATCTAGTCATCAAGTAGAGCTTACTTTTTTTTAAGAAGGGTTTCACATTCTTAGGATTATTATGGTTTTTAGTTCTCTTTTTTCTAATCTAGATGTTTCATAGTTTTAGTGTCGTGTGAATATTCTATTAGTGTATTGAATTCCTATTACACACACTATTTCATTGCACACAATAGTTAAAATTAGTTTCTTTCTATGTTGGAATCTTCTTGTGTTTTGTAAACACCTAAAGGGGCTTTTATTTATTGTTTTGAATCCAATTGAATATTTGTGAGTAACATAGAATCCTTTTTTATGTTATGTGTTGAAGGTGATAAATAGAGGATGATCTTGTAGAGACCTTGTAAGTCTGATTTTCTAGTGAACTGTCAAAGGGTGTTATTACCAAACAAAATTGGGGTCTTTTATTGTATTGGTGTCTGATCATGGTAAGGGTTGGAGGTCCAAAGTAAAATTACATGTGTCTTGTTGTGAATGAGTGATGGAGAGATAGGGGCAAATAGGATTTAAAGTTTAAGGAAACCTTTCTTGAGTACTCTTTTCAATTAGGAGGTAAGGTGAAAGTAAAACATCAACCTAGTATTTTATCACCTATTGGATTCAACATATGGTTTCTAAATTGTGAGAACATGATATGGGAGAATCATCAAACCACCAAATCCTACCTCCAAACAAGACTTTCATTAAGGCATAAGAATATTCTAAATGACAGTGATTAGGACCTTGAGGACAATCAACAAAATAACCCTTTAAATTTTTCTACTTGGAATAAGTACATCTAACTATTGAATATTCTTACCTTATACAAAATTTAAAAACTAAAATTTGGTTGTATGCAATGTATTCCCAAGGTCCAAGCATGAATCTTCTTCAAGTCAAATGACTGTTCCTAGACAATGGACTATGAACACTATAGGACAGTCATTTGTTTGTCCTTTTACATTACCACTAAGACATAAATTCATGAAAAAAATAGAATGGGAACCTTATGCACAAAGAATACCCCTCATAGAATCGTGAAACTAAATACAATAACAATTTTATGATTCTTCAGTAGTCTAGGTAGATGCAACTAAGACTGTGGCCACACTTTCCCTAGGATAGTCATAAAGATTTAACAAATTCAATGAAAATAAGGGGTATGATACTATTGTAACTCTTTGATAGGGACCCCAACCATCCAAGGACACTCCCCCAAACACATGCAAGTAAAGAATATTGACAAAAAAATTGAGTTTTTCAATGTTTTATATGTTGTTGTTATGACTCTCATAGTCACCTTCACAAGGTGTAACACCCCACCAAGGAAACCAAGAGGAAATAACCTAAACATGATACTATGTTTGCAGAATTTTTTTTTTAAAGTTTACAAACAAGAACATACAACAACGCGGAAGCAATTACCATTTACTCACATGAAAACATAAAAGCATAGATTACAAAACTCAAGGGTTCCATGACGTAGAATTACATAAGACCAAAACTCAATGAGATATCCATAACAAAATATTCTCATTAATAAAAATAGATTACATAATAAATATTAATGAAATAATTACAAGATTACAAAAGATACCATAAGGTATACATCAAACCTACATCCTTTGCACATGTCGCAGGGTACGTGGTAATCACTTAATACATTAAGATTATAGTTATCTAGATCAAGTATCACATGCGATATGATCACTAAATATACAATATGGAAATGATAAGATCAAAACCTCCAATAAGAGAAAGATAAGTACAATTGAATAAGGAACATCCAACACTCACACATGAACGCTGAGACCCAAAATAGTAAAGAATCACTACCACCCATCCATGTGGAACTATAAAATTCCACCCCACCATGCTGAGGAGATAAAAATAGACCCCACTTGGATATCATAACAAGAAGCCAAGATCATCTAAGCATGGGGATCCTAAAGTCTTACTAACTCAAGGTGTACTAATCATGCTCCAAATTATACTCACTAATCTAGAGGAAAAAGACACACGTAGGAAACCTAGACTGTGTATAGGAAGGTGTCATCATATATGTCTAACCCTTAAGTCTCATCCTATTAGTCTCTCTGGACCCTGACACTTAAGTGACCATATACGATATCAATGACTTCTCAACTAGATGAAGCCCTTAACTATGCTAGAACCATAACTCATAGGGTGGAAAACATCATCTCATCCTCCATCTTATCCTATACAAGAGCTCAAGCATGGGTGAGGTACCATATCTTATTAATTCATTTTAAACCCCCCAATTATGTATAATTTTATCACTTGATTAAGAAAATTACAATAAGCGATCTTGGCTGCCACTTGTGGGCCCTGACACATTATTGCAATCCACCCCCTACTACACAACTAGATAACTTACCCTAGGTTCACTGTTCACACATAATGAACCAAAAGAGGGTACATATGTACATAAAACCCCAAAATCCAGATCCTCTCAATATCAGGAACGATCAACATAACATAACTTAGAGAAATACAATCATCATAAGAACAAGTTTTAAGGTTGGGTACATAGAATCTGATCGGAACCAAAATCAGGACATGACACTGAATACACATCCCACAGCCTTAGGACTTTTCTAGGGTCAATCTAAATCCCAAACCCATAACCATAATGCAAAACAAGTTCATAATCAAGAAGATAACACTCACATCAAAACTTCATTACAAGTAAATCAAATATTTACTAAGTTAATCCTTATAATCGACTCATTTTTAACATCATCATTAAGTTATGTGTAGATAGTAATTCCATTAATAAAATAGAAATTTTACTTCTATAATTAAATTTCTAAAAATCTTTATAAAAATTCATTTATAGATTATAACTACTGAATAGAAATACAATTACATCTAAATAAACCCCAATATTATTAACCTCTTATAAATTAATTTACTGAGAAAATCCTATATAAATTAATTTAAAAAAATACTACTAAAGTACAATAAAGTTATAAACATAATAATTACCATAATTAATAATATTATTAATTAATAATTATTAATACTAATAAATTTTATTATTAAATATTAATATTTATAATTAATAAATATTATTAAAAGTTAAATTAAATAACATATAAAAGATATTAAAAATTTAAAGTTTTTTAAAAATAACAAGGGGGAGGGGGGTCATTCAGCCCCACCAACCCCTGGTCACACAGTGGTTGGCATGTCCATTACTGTCGGCGACAGTGAACCCTACCAACACAACAGTGGTACTGTCGGATGACAGTCATTGCTGGACGACAGTACATTATCGTGCCGACAGTGTTACTGTCAAGCACGACAGTGCACTGTCATGTCGGCGGTGATTACCACTGAGCACGACAGCGTGGGGGTGGAGGGTTGAGGGCCCCACCTCCCACCGAAAACCTTTTTAATTTTTTTATAAGTTTTTTTTTAAACTTTTTTTTGTTTTAATATATAT
>MU223889.1:147322-193186 GCA_018584345.1 Thuja plicata
TATATATAATGATTTTTCTTAATAAAGGATTTATTATAATTTTATTTTCTACTAGTTTAATTATTTTTAATCTCTGTATTTTTTATACTAGAAAACCAACAAGCATAAAAACTTTTAACAATTAATTTTTATACATTTTTCAAAGGAAAAACATAGGGAAATATATGAATTTTTTTCAATGAATCTATCTAATGCATATAAGAACGAAATAATTTTCCCATTTTTCTAATGTTTAAATTGAAAAATGAATTTTTAATAAATGATATTTCCAATTGAATTAACATAATCCTTTCAATTCACAACTTTCACACCCTAAATCCAATCCGATACAATTATTTCTTTTTTTTCTAGGGTTTAGCTTTCTAACATGAAAACCTAGTTTAATCCACTTTTCCAAAAAGGTTCAAAACACATATTGAATACCAATTGTATAAACAGTAAACATAATCTAAATTATCTAACATGCAATTGTTCATTCAAACACGAAGACACAACTTTTTGAAAACAAGAATAAAGAAAGATGGTTTTCAAACCCTACCTCAAAAACACTGAAGGTTTGCACAGAAGAATACTAAAGTCAAGAATCTTGATCCTCTCCTAATTCAATCTTTGCACTGAATTCAAAAGAAACACTACCTGAAGCTATGTCTTCTAGAATCGAATCCAAAACTTCAAGCAACACTTTTCAACAAAAATCATAGAATGATCCTAGAACTCTAAAACCTTCTATCCCAAAACCTATGTCTCACCCTACTCACCATAATAGATACCTAATAAAGAGAAAAGAAGACTTCCTTCTACTGTGCAGTCATATTTTAATATTTCCTTTTTCTAAAAAAACAACTTTTATATAATTTTATAATTTCAATTTTAATCAATTGAAATGCACAAGCAAATAAGATAAATGTTAAATATTTAAATAAATCAAAAAGAGCTTTATCAACTCAAAATTGAATTAAATACTCAATTTAAATTTAATATTTTAAAATTGGATTTCAAATTAATTTCATAAATAAAAATAGGTATTTAATTAATCATATTAATTAAATACCCTACATTTAATATTCAATTAATTTCAGCAAGCATGGATATGAATATAATTTATTTCTGACAATTTAATTTATCTTAATAATCAAGTAACGACACTCAAACAAAAGACAACCAAATATAAACACAAACAAATCAACTAGGAGGTAACCACAAATTCACATCTCTTGGACAAATTTGGGTAGGGTAGACAAAGTGATTCTTGTCCAATCATAGGAAAATGTAGGTTTAATTTAGGGTTTTGGTTCTGACTGTTAACTCCCCTTTTTACCATTTGAGCCTTAATATGGGGACGTCACTCTTGCCAATTCAGGGAAGACGATGACATGTACATGCAAACTTTCCATAACAAGAAATACATGTACATCCAATATATAACATACCAAACAATGATAGTGATTAGTCGAACTTGTGGATCTCGCAATGCAAGCAACTACGTCTCTGTCCTCTGCCACACCAAAAATGCCATATGAACATAAGCATATAACTAACCATACACATGAAAGTATGGGGTAAGTACTCTCATATATACAATACAACACATAAACAATAATCATCATAAAACATCTTCAACATCTATCTTCAAACACATGATATAGAGTCACAAATCCATACATAATCAACTAATCTGAGAAGGTAATGTTCACAACTATCAAACCCAAAATAATTCAGCATAAACCTATGAAAACAATAGCCTAAAAGAGTACAACACTAAAAATTGAAAGAAACCTAGGGGGTGGGTATTACATCCCCCCCTAAAACTAGGCTTGCTCCTAGAAGCCTACAACAAGGATAGAGATAAGAATATCTCAACACAATATCCTACTGAGTCACCAAAGATTCAACGTGCGGATCCCATAGGACCCTTCCCAACTCTCTGATTCAAACACTGAGGATCATTCCCTACCATAGGAATGTGAAACCCAGCTGCTGGTCCTCTATTCGTAGACTTACTCATAGTAGCATGATTACAACTAGATGGCAATCAAAGGCTGCATACGCTCCATGAGATACACCAACATTCCTAGCTATAGGCTCAAAAGCTACTGGCCTCTATCCTAAGAACTAAGATGTACACTGACTACAGTTGGCCGCAATGTGACCAAACTACCCATAAGAAAAAAAATTCCTCTACTATCACCTCCTCTAATCAAAGGTGCACTAGGCTACTAATAACTCCCTCTGCTAACATTATTTTGTGCACTCTATGCAGGCTGACTAGACTAATTGCACCTTAAGCACTAGCTATTGGAGAAGTTCTTAGAATGAGAACTTCCTCCCTAATTAGGAGGGATGAATCCCCCTACTACTGGGACTGATTACCTTTGAAGGAAGAAGTGGGAGCACTATGGTGAACTCCCAACTGACCACCATGATCTAAATATAGGTTTGCCTCCGCAAGAGTAGCTTTGATGACCACAACTCTAATGGTAGTAGGTTCAAAGAGATTAACTTCCCTGATGATGCAAGAATTAAGCCCCCTAATGAAGTGTTGAATCATGGGAGAGGAATCCTACCCAAACTTGACATACTGCTTGAGCTGAAAGAAATGACACTCATACTCCTCTACCGACATAGACAACTGTCGCAAGTTATGAAATTCACCTGATCATTACTTCCTCCACTGATATGATAGGAAGTGCTCTCAGAAGTTCTCAAGGAACAACTCCCAAGTGATAGTATCCATGTGAAGTCCCAACTTCTCCTCCTCAATCTTCCACCAAATTGCCGCAAAATGAGAGAGTTTCATAATCGCATATTTGGCCTTAGTATTTCTACTAGAGGGGTGCATAGAAAAACATCTCTCTAAGGAAATAAGGCTAGGCTATGCCTTTGATATTGAACCTTTCCCATCAAATGGAGTAGGTCTTGATCTTATAAGATCTCTCATATGGTTCACCATAATAGTATCAAGATTGGCTACAAAATTCCTCCTTGGAGGACTCCTGGATCTCTCCCTCACCCTCCCCTCTATCCGAGAGTGATGAGAAAAATCATATTCTACCATGCCCTAATCAAGACCTGGATGATTCAAAATCACTTGCAACAACTGCCTGGTGCCTGGCTCTTCAAAATTAGCCTGATGTTCATCCCTCTACTCATCTCTACTCTGCTAATGAACACTCTCTTGTCTAACATTCCTGGAAGCGCTATGATGCCTACCCTTGCCATGTGTTGGAATTATATTGAGATGATGTACTAAGAGGGGAGGGGTGAATCAGTACCTCTAAAACTTTTCTTGGTTAGCCCATTAGCCCTTAATCATCAGTTTGTAAATTATCTTATCTAACTGGTCATCTTTCTTTATGTATATGCAATCATATCATAAATTCTTTTAGTATGTAACCATAATAGAAAAATTCCTGAAAATAGATAACACATGACACAAGATATGAAATCGCAGAAAACTCCTGTTAGGAAGTAAAAACTGTGGTGGGGTTTTTTACCCACAAGACTTCACTATTTGTAGATAAGGGGTCAGTTAAGGCTTACAATTGGTCACTTCTGATGACCTATCCTGTTAGGAGTATTACAGTGGAGACCTATTAAGATCTACTTCATTTGAAGCTTTAGCAACACTGTTAAGTGTGCACTCTGTTAAGAGATTTGGAAAGAACGGTTAAGTCCACCTTCTACAAAAGGATTTTAGATGTGATGCACTTGTTAGAATGCAACTACATAAGTCTTTGATCTAATGATGAATGCAATCTTTAATTTCTGATAACAGATCCTATAAAGCTTCATACATATTAGTAATCATCCTTCCATGATTGAATAATACCTTTATCTACTTATCAGTAGCCTCTGTGTGTTCCTGATAATTGATGTATTCTGTTTCTAACCTTTGCATGAATTCTGCCTTCTTCTCCTTAGATGATCTTGATGGCTATCAACAATAATGAATTCATGTACTCAGAATTGAGTTTGAACATCTATTTATACTAACTTAGGCTCAATTCTTGATTCATGCATCGCGAGTTAACTCTAGATCCAAGGTTTACAACTTGACCTTGATCTTTAGTTAGATATGTTTTAGATCCATTAGGATGCATTAAAACATTTTACATAAAGCTTGCTTGACCCTCAAGTTATGATTTAAAACAAATAAAAACTCTATAAATAGAATTACATTGCTTTATCCATCGTGTAAAAATTAGATCCACAATTTGTGGGCTCTTGAACTGACTGTCAATTCTGACGGTCAGTTTTCTTGGTCATCGGTATTCCTTTCTTGAACTTGTCATCGGGTATGCCTTTTCTATTCATGTCGGGTTAGTTCTAAGAACTGTGTCACCGGTGATGCTTGTGGTCATCGATGATGCTTGTCAATTCTATACTTAGCATTTTTCATGTGACCTTTGTATTCTGTCGGGTATGCTTGCTGTTTGCCGGTAATGCTTGTAATCTACCAGTGATGCTTGTAGTCTAGTGGTAATTCTTTAGTCTTCCAATGGTCTCTGTCAATGTTTTTCACTAATTGTACTAATGGAAAAATAATGTCATCGCCATGACCACCATCTCAGCCTCTACCTTGGCCCCTAGCAGCTCTATTCTCCATAGGCATGATTCCTGAAGCAACCAGAGAACCATACAACAATTCATATCATAACTCGAACAAAGACAAAGATAACAATAATTCACAAAGCAATGATCTGAAAATGAAACAAGGTTTTATGTCTTTGTTTGGTTTCAAGTTTGAACTATAAGAAACCTAATGAGCGTACATTACCTAGAGTTCCTAGTGAAGAAACTTGGGCTCTGATACAAGATGTAATGCCCTGCAAAGGATCCCAAGAGGAAATAACCAGCTAAAAATGATACCATGTTTGCAAAATAATTTTTTTTTAAAGTTTACAAACAAGAACATACAACAAATCAGAAGCAATTACCATTTACTCACATGAACACATACAAGCATAGATTACAAAACTCTAGGGTTCCATGATGTATAATTACGTAAGACCAAAACTCAATGATATATCCATAACAAAAGATTCTCATTAATAAAAATAGATTACATAATAAACATCAATGAAATAATTACAAGATTACAATTGATACCATAAGATATACATCAAACCTACATCCTTTGCACATGTCGCAGGGTATGTGGTAATCAATTAATGCATTAAGATTACAGTTATCTAGATCAAGTATCACATGCAATATGATCACTAAATATATGATATGGAAATGATAAAATCAAAACCTCCAACAAGAGAAAGATAAGTACAATTGAATAAGGAGAATCCAGCACTGGCACATGAACACTAAGACCCAAAATGGTAAAAAATCACTACCACCTGTCCATGTGGAACTATAAAAGTCCACCCCACCATGTTGAGGAGATAACAACAGACCCCACTAGGATATCATAACAAGAAGCCAAGATCATCCAAGCATGGGGATCCTGAAAGCTTACTAACTCAAGGTGTACTAATCATGTTGTAAAGTATACTCACTAATCTAGAGGCAACTGACACATGTAGGAAACCTAGACTGTGTATAGGAAGGCGTCGTCACTGTAAGGAAACTCAGGTGTGGAAACAGCTTCCTACGCTAATCTCTATAGGAAAGTATTGTGCAAATTCTTTTAAATCCTTACAATTTCAGATTTGTTAACTACTTTAAAAAAGATGTTGCAACCACATACCATGCATACAGAAAATAGAGAATGACACAATGATATACCCTGGGGAAAACCTTTCGGTAAAAAACCCCTGCACTCCAAAACCTGCACAATGTATTGATCAAAACTATTACAGCTTACAATACACTTGCAATGCAAGTTCTTTCAGAAGATTTCAAAACCCTTGAAGACAAATCACGGCAGCATAAAATGTTCCAACAATATACTCGCATCCCCTCTTCACAACCCTAACAAACGCTTATATCATGCACTTCACTTTTTAGGGCTACTCCAAAAGATAACCATATTAGTGTTTTACCATTCTCCCACGATTGGGGAAGAGTGTACAGTAATCAAATTTATCAGTTGCCACATGTCTTCACCTGTCATTGAATCTTCCTAACATACCTCTTACGTGTCATAGGAATCCGTCATAACCGTTTTAGCCATGATCTCCTTACACACAATTCAAGATACCGACACATCAACATTATTTGCAAGAAATACATTTTACAAAAAAAAAAAAAAGAATAGGAATTATCCAAGGTTGAGACACCTTATTCCTAATAGTCACATATGTTTAACCCTTAAGTCTCATCTTGGTAGTCTCTCTGGACCCCGACACTTAAGTGACCATATACGGTATCAATGACTTCTCAACCAAATGAAGCCCTTAACTATGCCAGAACCATACCTTGTAAGGAAAAAAGCATCATCTCATCCTCCATCTTATCCTATACAAGTGCTCAAGCATGGGTGAGGTACCATATCTTATTAATTCATTTTAAAACCCCCAATTATGTATAATGTTATCACTTGATTAAGAAACTTACAATAAGCAATCTTGGCTGCCACTTGTGGGCCCCGACACATTATTGAAAGCCACCCCCTACTACACAACTAGATAACCTACCCTAGGTTCATTTTTCACACATACTGAATCAAAAGAGGGTACATATACAGAAAACCCCAAAATCTAGTTCCTCTCAATATCAGGAACGATCAACATAACATAACTCAGAGAAACACAATCATCATAAGAACAAGTTTTAAGGTTGGGTACATAGAATTTGATCGGAACCAAAATTAGGACACAACACTGAATACACATCCCACAGCCTTTGGACTTTTCTAGGGTCAATCTAAATCCTGAACCCATAACCATAATTCAAAATAAGTTCATAATCAAGCAAATAACACTCACATCAAAACTTCATTACAAGTAAATCAAATATTTACTAAGTTAATCCTTATAGTCGACTAATTTTTAATATCATCATTTAGTTAATTGTAGATATTAATTTCATTAATAAAATAGCAATTTTACTTCTATAATTAAAAATTATAAAACTCTTTATAAAAATTAATTTATAGATTATAACTGTTGAATAGCAATACAATTACATTTAAATAAAACCCGATATTATTAACCTCTTATAAATAATTTATAGAGAAAATCCTATATAAATTAATTTAAAAAAAATACTACTAAAGTACAATAAAATTATAAACATAATAATTAACGTAATTGATAACTATTAATATATTATCCCATTCCAGACCTTAATCTGAATCTCGGTTTGGGTGGTGATCCTCCTCTTGTTGCTGTTGGGGATACTACTCTATTCTTTTTGAAAGATTAATGGTTTTTGCAGGAATATTTTTTTCTCTATTTTGTAGGTACACTTCCGTGTGGGTTCCTTTGGTTTCATCTCTCCATGCAAATGTTTAATTTTGCATCGTGTAAAGGGTTCCATATTGTATAGTTTCTTCCCGTTGCGGGTTTGACCTACCGACAGGCTGTGATGTTGTTGGTTTCTTCCGTTCTATGGATTTTCACCTTCTGATGGTAAATATTGTAATATGTCTCAGGGTTCTTTGTTTTCCTATGGGCCTATGTAACCGATGCGGATACTTTTGCCTAAAAGTTTATGTTCTGCCTATGGGCTCTTGTAATAGTTTAAGTTTATGGTTTTGTAGTGGGATTATCATAATTTTTTGTTGTAACTAGCTATGGCTAGCAGAGGTTGATATACTCTTAATTTTCTTCTTGTATATGAGCAATGGCCAGAGTTTTTCTTTCTGGTTCTTTTCTCCAGGAGCTCTCTGAACTAGTTTATTATTATTATATTAATATATCAAGTTGCTTTGCCACCTTTTAAAAAAAAATTATTAATTGATAACTATTAATCCTAATAAATTTAATTATTAAATATTAATAATTATAATTAATGAATATTATTAAAAATTAAATTAAATGACATATAAAATAATTTAATAAAATTAAATTTAAAATTTAAAATTTTTTAAAAATAACATTGGGGGGTCGTTCGGTACCACCAACCCCTGGCCGCACAGTGGTCGGCTCGTCCAGCACTACCGGCGACAGTGGACCCTGCTGACACGGCAGTGGTACTATCAAATGACAGTACACTGTCGTGCTAGCGGTGATTACCGTCGAGCATGATAGTGTGGGGGGTGGGTGGTTGAGAGCCCCGCCTCCCACCGAAAACCTTTATAATTTTTTTTTATGTTTTTTTTAAACTTTTTTTTGTTTTACTTTATTTTAATATATATTTTTTTATATACATAAAATGATTTCTTTTAATAAAGGATTTATTATAATATTTATACTACTGGTTTAATCATTTTTTTAACCTCTGTATTTTTTTTATACCAGCAAACCAGCAAACATACAAATTTTTTAACAATTAATTTTTATACATTTTTCAAAGGAAAAATATAGGGAAATATATGAAATTTTTTCAATGAATCTATCGAATGCATATAAGAACGAAATAATTTTCTCATTTTTCTAATGTTCAAATTGAAAAATGATTTTTTAATAAATGAAATTTCCAACTGAATTAACATAATCCTTTCGATTCACATCTTTTACACCCTAAATCCAATCCGATACAATTTTCTATTTTTTTTCTAGGGTTTAGCTTTCTAACATGAAAACCTAGTTTAATCCACTTTTCCAAAAAGGTTCAAAACACATATTGAATACCAATTGCACAAATAGTAAACATAAACTAAATTATCCAACAGCCATTTGGTCATTCAAACACGAAGACACAACTTTTTGAAAACAGGAATAAAGCAAGAGGGTTTTCAAACCCTACCTCAAAAACACCGAAGGTTTGCATAGAAGAATACTGAAGCTGAGAATCTTGATCCTCTCCAAATTCGATCTCTCCTCTAAATTCAAAAGCAACACCACCTACAACTATGTCTTCTTGAATCGAATCCAAAACTTCAAGCAACACTTTTCAACCAAAATCACGAAATGATTCCAGAACTTCAATCCCAAAACCCATGTCTCGCCCTAATTACCATAATAGATACCCAATAAAGAGAAAAGAAAATAAAAAGAAACCCTAATCTCAAAAATCAAATGTGAACTCATATTTTCCTTTTTTGAGAGGAAAAACATAATTCAATAAAATAAAACTTCCTTCTACTGTGCACTCATATTTTAATATTTCCTTTTTAAAAAAAAACAACTTTTATATAAATTTATAATTTCAATTTTAATCAATTGAAATGCACAAGAAAAAAGATAAATATTAAATATTTAAATATATCAAAAAGAGCTTTATCAACTCAAAATTGAATTAAATACTCAATTTAAATTCAATATTTTAAAATTGAATTTTAAATTAATTTCATAATTAAACATAGGTATTTAATTAATCATATCAATTAAATACCCTACATTTATTATTCAATTAATTTCAACAGGCATGGGTATGAATATAATTTATTTCTGACCATTTAATTTATCTTAATAATCAAATAATGCCACTCAAATAGAAGACAACCAAATATCAACACAAACACATCAACTAGGAGGTAACCATGAATTGACATCCCTTGGACGAATTCGGGTAGGGTAGACAAAGTGATTCTTGTCCAATCATAGGACAAAGTAGGTTTAGGTTAGGGTTTTGGGTCTGGTTGTTAACTCCCATTTTTACCATTTGAGCCTTAATATGGGCATGCTCACTCTTGCCAATTCAGGGAAGATGATGACACATACCTGCAAACCTATCATAACAAGAAACACATGTACATCCAATATATAACATAGAAAACAATGACAGGGATTGGTCGATCGTGTTGATCTTGCAACACATGCAACTACATCTCCATCTTCCACATCAAACACGCCATATAAACATACACATATAACTAACCATACACATGCAAGTATGGGGTAAGTAATCTTATATATCTGTAGACACCTAAAAATGGTTCATTGCCTATGCCCCCTTTTTAACATGTCTTCTATATTGTGTGTTTGATCTTTATCATTCACTAATATTGTGTCATTCTTCCATGTCATCAATTACTAACATTTCTACTCTCTTTATCAAATCAATCAATTTCCTAATCAATTCTGATCAACCCTAAACCGATCCTATTCAATCCTAAACCATTCCAAACTCTCCTAAATCAATTCAAACCCATTCTATTCTATTCTTAATCACTTATAGAATTATCTGGACTCATTCTAACCATTCTAGGGCATTGTCCAAGATCATCGATGCCTAATTAACCCAATTTCAAACCAATCAATCAAAACCCTATTTCAATTCAATCAATCTTGTCATCATTTTAGGAGCATTGTCCAAGATCATCGATGCTTCGTATCCCCTTAATCAACCATTTGATAACACTGTCAAAGATCATCAGTGTTATCGCTATCAATCTATCAATATCAATTCAATAGTGTTGTTCATTATTGTCAATACTATTTCTGACTATCATTTTGGGAACATTGTCAAAGATCATCGATGTTTCCCCATTTCAACTTCAATCTTACAATGTCATCAAAGTTCATTGGCACTTTTCAATCATTTCCAATCATCATTATGCGGACGCATTGTCAAAGCTCATAGATGCCTTGTAATTTCCTAAACTATTCCAGAACCCTTAGAATTGATCCAAAACCCTATCAGTATCATCAAAATCCTTTCAATTCGACATCAACACCTTCAATTTGACCTATAACCCACTAATTTTCCACTTTGGATGAATAACCCATAGTTTATCCTAAGTTCTAATTGAATAAATAAACAAACTTTGTTTATTCCCCTTTTCCCTAAGTCTCCAATAATTAATTAATTAACTAATTTCAATTTATGAGATTTTTATAATTTCATAAATCTAATTTGGATTTGTGAGGAATATTGATTTATTAATGGAATTAATATCCTCCTAATCTCACCTAATTCCCATATCCCTTAATTGAGGATTCACATCCCTATTAAGGTGCTTCTTCAATATCTTCAATATCCTCCAATATCTCCTCAATATCTCTCCCCCATTTCATGCTTCCAAGCATCTCAGCAACCAAAATCTGCATTTATGCAAGGATTTTGTGCAATCTCACCAAATTGTATCTCATTTTCTATAAAATGGGTGCATTTCTATCATTCAAGGTTAGAACCACAAGATTTTTGAGAACCTCAAGAATCGTAAATCTTCTAGTACTCTTATTAGCAAACTTGTCTTCTTGTGCAAACTGTGTGTGCAAAGAGAAACATTAATCTCATTATGGAGAAGAAAGAAGGGCATTAGAACTACATTTGAAGGGAGTTTGTTTGTGTTATTTTTCATATGTTTCAACTCTTGTTTCAAATAGTTTTAATGTTAGATTAGTTAGGGTAGCATATTGTTTAGGGTTTGTGGTTACCTAAATATACTTTCTAGTCCCTTTTCTAGTCTTACATTTGGTGAACCCGACGTGAACATTTGCAACAGAAATATTTTTAGCCAAGGCAAATGACATCAACACAACCAAACAATCAATTGCATCAAGTCCATTCAAACATGATTCAAAAGTTGCAAACAAAATTGGCTAAAGAAAAGAATCTCTTGGAAGAGAAGGTTGCCAAGATGATTAAGTGTAGATAGGAGATGGCCAAACTCCTTGGATGTCCAAGTGAATCTTGTTGTGGGTCCACAACACACACCCCATTTTAGGTCCTCTGACCATGGGGACCCCCCTTCTATTTGTCTTTTTCCTTTCGTTGTTTTCGCCCTTCATAGAGATCTAGTCAGCCACTAGGAAAGATTACTAAAACCAAAGCAGATAAAGGAAGAACCCTTTTTCGGCCTTTTGGAGGACTTAGGTCCTCTAAAATGCCAAAATGGATGAAAGGCTGAAGACCCAACCTTTTGGCTCTTTCATAATTTCGGAGGACTTAGATCCTCTGAAATGCTGAAATGGCCGAAAGGCCGAAGGCCCGACCTTTCGATGTTTTTGGACTCTGAAAATGCTGAAAGGCCGAAGGCTTGGTTCCATGTCTGGTCTTTTTGACCTTTCAGGGTCCGAAACCCCAAAACCACTGACGTCAGCCCGTGGGTTATAAAAGGGGTGACTTCCTTTTTTATTTTCACTCTGCATTTTTTCTCTATTCGTGCTCTTTCTTGCGACTCCACTTGTTTCTCCTCACCGACCGCTTCCACCTCTAAGCCACCTGGTTGCCCTCCCCTTCTCATTCATCCAAGGTAAGTCCTCCTCACTCTCTTTTCACTTCTCGTTTGCATCTAGGTCTAGTTTTGTTTGTCTCTTTAGTGCGCCTAGTGCTTGTTCAGCCTAGGGTATTTCATTTTGTCACCCTCTCGGGCTTCTGTGTCTTTGTGCGTCGATAAGGATGTCCCTCCCTGTTGACCCTTGGGATTTCTGGTGTCATTGAGTCTAGGTTTAGGGTTTTCACATTTTTTGTCAGTCGCGGTGCCTACCACAGGTTTTTGGCCTCTGAAAGGCTGAAAACTAGATCTTCATCCTTGCCAAGTACCATTTCAGACATTTCAGCCTTTCAGACATCCAAAAGGTCTGAAAGTCTAAAAATCCAAATGAGTGAAATCTCTAAATCAGACCATCCAGGCTCCTCACCATGTCCAGATGATTTGGCATTCTTGAGCAAACCCCTCCCAATTCAGCCTCCAAAACTTTGAAACCCCCGATGGACTGGGCCTTCCCATATACTTATTCTCACTTTTAGACTTTTCGGTATCCGAAATAGTTTTCGGTGTCCAAAACCCCGAAAGGTCTAAAAGTGTGAAAACTTGTGCTTTAACTATTTTCAGCTCTCTTTACTTACTTCCATAGTTTAAATTGTTTCTTTGTTCAATAAGCTACTGATATTTGTCCTTTTCTTGCAGGAATGACTGAACCAAAGACAACATCCCCAATGAAGTTCCAATACAAGGGGAATCCCCCTAGCTCCAAGGTGGGGAAAAAAAATAGTGAGATAACTGACACCAACATTGGGAATGTAGATTAGAATGAATTCTTAACTCAGTGCTCCCAGCCAGCTAATAGATCTGAGGACTACACTTCATTAGTCCTATCCGGGCTCATGAATGTAGCCGCACACCCAGTGGTTGTTTCATCTTCAGAACTGATCATGACCCTATCTCATCACTATGATTCAGATAAGAGGGTGGTAATAAACTCTGAAGATCAAGTAGTATTAGACATTAGGCCGAATGTCATCGAGGATGTCTTCCACCTTCACAAAGGCATAGACAAATTCTATGACTTTTATATTGAAAAGGGGAACAAATGGTTTGGTAACAGGGAGCAAACAGTAAAATCACGAGCTTCAGGGTGTGGATTGCCTCAATCGGTGATTCTATCCACTAGCTCTCGTGTGGATTGCCTCAATCGGTGATTCGATCCACAAACTCATGAGCTTCAGGGTGTGGATTGCCTCAATCGGCGATTCTATCCACTAGCTCTCGTGTGGATTGCCTCAATTGGTGATTCAATCCACAAACTCACAAGCTTTAGGGTGTGGATTGCCTCAATCGGCGATTCTATCCACTAGCTCTTGTGTGGATTGCCTCTATTGGTGATTCAATCCACAAACTCACGAGCTTCAGGGTGTGGATTGCCTCAATCGGCGATTCTATCCACTAGCTCTCGTTTGGATTGCCTCTATCGGCAATTTGATCCACAAACTCATGAGATTCAGGAAGTGGATTGCCTCAATCGGCGATTGTATCCACTAGCTCTTGTGTGGATTGCCTCTATCGGTGATTCTGTCCACAATCTCACGAGCTTCATTTAAAATTATTTGTCACAGAATATCAAGTCGCATGATATTCTCCAAATACTCAGAGTAATGACCTACCAACATCAAGTCAACATGATGTCCACCAAGTACTCAAAAAAAAATTTCCATAGGTAATGTGCACTTACCATAAGAACATTCACATCTTCTATTGCGATCTGTTTCAGCCATCACACGATGTCTATCACAATAGAAGGTCAAGTTATTGTAAGGTCGTCACCTTCCAATAACTTTTACAAATATGGAGAGTTTGACGTGAGAATTTACAAAGTTTCCCATTGACTTTGCTCATTAATTTCCATTAGGTTTACGAGGATTTTCCATTGTTGTCTTAAGCTCATTCTTCTTTAATACCAACATCAATCGAAGTTTCCATGATTTAAAATTGGAGGTACCTTCAAGTCTGTCTTCGAGTCTTAATCCATTTGCCATTCTGTCGATACAAAATTTTTAAAAAAATCTGATCTAGATCTTCCTTCAATCTAATTTGATCTTCCTTCAAGCGATTAGGCTTTAACGAAGGAACCTGGCTCTGATACCATGTTAAATTTGGATCAGATTTATGCCTTTTAAAATTTTCTCATATTAATTAAATATATATATATATAATCTCAATATATATAATATATATTTAATCACTATATATATATATTACTAATATAGTAATAGATATATATATATATATATAATTATATATCCACTGTTTATATTATTATTGACTTTCTGCAACTATCGAACAACATGTATATTCTTTATTATTACCAAGTAATAATATTGGCAAGTATGATTTATCAATCTGCTAATAACACTGTTATATTTTCCTTGTATGTTCTGTGTCTTCTTTATTAATAATAACTCAGCGCTATATGTATCTAAGAAAAAATGGAGAAGGTCACATCTATGATGGACGTGACTCCTCAAGGAGTCACGCCAATCATAGGTGTGACTATCCTTAATAATGCATAGTGATAATATTAACCGGTCATTGTAAAACCTAACATCACTAATTATAATATACGCAGACCATTCATCTATTATGCGCTGACATTAATATGCGCTGAGGTGATTATAAGTAATTCGCTGTGGTATGTATAACCACATTTACATTGCATGGAAACATACCGTCGATCAATCACTAATAGAAAACATATATAAAGTGATCGGTCGACAATAGGTTATGACTATTATATGTATGATTTGATTTAATAGATCAGAATATAATTAGTGATAATCATTATCATTATTAAATCATAATAATAATGATAAATATTATCATTATTATATTATATCAATAATAACAATATATATATATATATAATAAATAATAATAACAATAATATATATATATATATGTGTGTGTGTGTGTGTGTGTGTGTGTAATAGATATTAATAATAATAATAATCAATATTCATTATTATTATATCTATATATATATCTATATATATATCTCAAAATTATTTATTATTTATAAGATCATCATATTATCTGAGTGAAGCTATAAACATCAATATAGATGATGAATAAGGAATACCTAAAGAAACCACTTCCCAAGAACAAACTGGACAAGATAGACCTCCGGAGAGGTTATATGAGAGATGATATCCAATAAGCAGGGTGTATGGGTTACCCCAGTCCACCCAACTTGAGCACTAGATGATCCTACTGATAGAGAGGATCAGGGAACAAAAGGCAAGATTCAACTGGGGCACTATTATTAGTGATAACCTGGATGAGCATTTGACAGCAGTGAAGCATAACCCAAAGTTTTACATGAGCACTTACATAATGTATCTACTAGCTGCACGAGAAGATTATCCTAGCCTCACCAAGAGGGGAAATCTAAATGATTGAAATGCATGGCCCCATATTGTATACCCGCAGTTGGTAAAAGGAGCAAACATGTCAGAGGATTCCCCTGATTACCGAATAGTCAACAACACATTCATTTTCACAGTCATCCAATCTATTGAGGGTGACTTTGCTAAAAGAATGCCAGAAGAAGCTATTGCTAAGGTGAGGGCCATTGGGAGCCTATTTCATCTAGTTTAGGACATTCACGTACATTCAGATATCTGGGTCAACCATACAACCAAAGAAGCTACCCAGATATCCATCTGACTAGATAATCATATTGGAGATGGCCAGGCAGCTCGCGGATGCATACAAGCACATCAAGCATAAGAAGAAGCACTGTTGGGACTTTCCCATCTCTTTGGGACCATATACACTACATGACATGAAGGTTTGAAAATCCCTTGCTTTTGAATGGGATGATTTCCCCTTGCAAGTTTACAAGACAGTGCAAGCTCATTTTGACCCCATAGGTACTTATAGCCATATCATCGGTAGATTCTACGTACATGAGCCACATCTGGAAGATCATTGGATAAACTGTATAGATGACCATGAGGTCAGAATTTGAGATTACTGTAGAATGAACCTAGCTCTGGAAAAAGAGGTCTTGAAGGTTCCTATTTCCCCGAAGATATGGGAATGTGATTCAGAGGATGTCTTAGAAGACATTTACACACAAGATAAGGTGTATGACTGGCCAATTATGAACACCGAGGTAGACAAAGATGAAAATGATGACATAGAATTCAGGGCAAGGCACATGATAAAAACCACCATATCTTGGATCAAGAAGCCACACCAAATGAGTCTGATCCCGGTGAAAACATTAATGAAGCCCTCTAAGAAAGTAGAGAAACAACAAGGAGAGAAGTCAACAGCTCCTAAATATAAGAAGGCTCCCCCTCAGAAGCCAAGAATGGTGTATGGTCATGAATGACCAGTTGAATATGGCTCCAATCCTAGGCCTAAGAAAACCCACCAATAGGATTGTCACAACCCCAATTAGGAGAGGGCCCATCCACCTTTGGCCAATATTCCCCCACCGCTGAGAAGAAAACCTATAAGAGGAAGAAGAGTTCCGAGTCTCTGCAGCTGGAAACTATACAAGAAGAGCTTGAGGAAGAGGACGCAAGTGAGCCCTTAGTCTAGAACACCAGGTTATAGAAGAGGAGAGAAAAGGAGACCACTAAGAAACATAGAGAGGATCCCAAAGAATAGGATAATCCTTTGGATCAATTAGGACCGGAGGAATTTATGCTCTTTGATTTTGAAGGACTTGAAGGCTTTTTGGATCAGGGCCAAGATACATACACTGGGGCACCACCACTCATACAACCTCAATTTTCCCTCACTCCACCACCACTCATACAACCTCAAGTTTCCCTCACTCCACCACCGGTCACACAATCTTAGGTAGCCCTTACTCCTCCACCGATCTAGTTCACCAATCCTTTGGTGAATGTTCCTACTCCACTAGTAGGCCCCGATTCTACTCTAGGGCCTAAAACCTAAGACAGTGGGGTAACTCAGAGTTTAGTAACAGACAATGTTGCTAGAGGGAGCCATGTTTTCACTCCACCACCCCACATACTTACTCCACCAACTTCCCTAACGACTCCAACACCTCCTCTTGTACTAACTCCGCCTCCGTCTACTACCACCATCTCCTCATCTCCCACTACAGTCATGCCAACAATTATTCCACCAACATCAATTCCTTCAACATGTGCCACTCAGGAAACTGAAGGAGCAGTAGGCACAAAAGACACATCACCTTTTTAGACCTCACTAGAGGCCATGACCGGTCTCAGGCCAGAAGTGGTAATTGATTCATCAACCGACAAAGGCTTAGAGAAGGAAAAGGAAAAGGAGGTCAGTGAGCAAGATAAAGAAGAGGAGGAAGTACAAAGGGATACAGAAGGGGATAGAATGGAAGAAGGAGAAGATGGACAAGGAAAAGGGGTAGAGAAGGAATTAGAACAGGGAATAGTTCTAGGGCAACAAGGCTTGACCCCAATTCTCCATATGGCACCATATGAGCCAGTAACTGCCTTCGGTAAACATACTTGGTTTACCAAGGGATACAACCTCGAAGAAGAACCTACACAAGTGAACTGGATGGAGAAGATACAAATATAACTGCTATGAAGCAAGCTTTCCACCATGTAGACGTGAGTGTGCCTACTAAAACCATGTCATATGTGACCCAAGACACTAAGGGTTGATGGACAACACAAATAGCCATCCCACCTTCAAGCACCTCTCAAACCACTAGTTCACCAGGAGACTATACATTCAAGGAGGTAGACTTGGGGGAACCAACCAGAGAAGGGAGCAAGACTTTGGCAGCTTTGGGACTCAAGCATGCTCTGGGGTTCATGAATAAAGACAAAGAAACCATCAAGGCTTTAACAGATCAGAATGAAGCATTAAAAGGGTTCATCAAAAAGATGGTGGGTCCCATTGACCCAAATTGTTCAGAGGCTTCATTACAAGCCATGCTTGATAAAAGGGCTACACCAGATTTGCCAGCAAGATTAACCCCCTCTTTCATCCAGGCAAGTGCCGATTGGATAAATGACTTCAAACAGTTTGGAGAGAAGGAAATCCCATCAATCTTCAGGCCATATAGGACCATTTTGGTTGAGGTTAATTCCCTCGTCAACCTGATGGAAGATGATGGTGGTATGGATGCCGATGTAGCTAAGTGGCAGGAAACCCTCTAGGATTTGGAGGTAATTAAAAAGCAACGCTTCCAAATTTTGGTGAAAATCTAAGCGGGCGAAGAATTGGACAAATTTGAGACTTGGATCAAACAGTTGACCAAAATAATTAAGGTCGACAAGAAACATCAGGCCCTAGTAGATGAAAAGCGGGAAGAGGTAATAAAATGGGTCACAGATATAGATACCTTCTTCACAGGGGTTAGCCTCAGTGTTTACCAAGATGAAAGCCAACAGACTCTATGTCCCTCCAAGGAAGTGGTCCAACAGTTCAGAGATGTCCTGACCGGAGTCAATACCAAGGAGGCCTTACAACAACTATTCTACATGAAGGATGAAATACATAGGATGTCACAGCATGAAGAAGAGATCACGTTCTTTGCTTTTGAATTGACTATCTTCAGAGAGAAGCAAGAACAAAGGGTCACAAAAGTAAAAAGAAAAGAGATCAATTTTGAGGAAGTCTGGAGATAGTGCAAAGACTCCGGGTAGCTCACCCAAAATTCTTCACTGGATAAAGCTCCAGGGTTCAAATACCAGATAGACCAGGCAATATTTTTTACACTTGGTCAAAATTCACCAAGGCAGTATTTTTTCAGCCTTTCGGCCTCTGACTTTTCAGCCTTTCGGCCCATACAACAAAGAATATTTTTTGGCCTTCAAAGATTTTGGCCTTTCGGCCTCCTTAGAGTTTTTCGGCCTTTCAGCCCATGACAAGTCCAAACTTTTGGACCTCTGAGTTTGAAGATTTTAAAGAGCACCTGGGAAATTTTGAAGACATTAAAGTTTCAGGGTAGAGGTCGGGGTCTGAAAAAACTGGGTGTTTTCAGCGAGGTCACTTTTCTCAACACCAGTTCGACTCCAGATCAGATCAATGGACAACTTGAGTTCATTTCAAAGGAACTAAGGGTCTCCTATCAGTTCCCACCATCAAAAATAGCCCAGGTGAAGAATCCAAGAAGCATCCACCAAGATCAAGAAGAAGACTCCTAGTTCACAGAAGGAATTCTCCTCCTTTCTCTCTCTCTTCTCTGGCAGATTTTGCCCTCTTTGCATGAGCAAATGGATTGTAAATGGGTTTAAGAATCCATGCAAGTTACATAGTGTCAGTTAGCAGTAGTTTACCTTCAGCAAAGTTCTAGTTTTAGTTCTATTTCTCTAGTTTAGACTCTCTGATGCCCTAACTCTGAAAAATCAGAGTTGTGGATCAAAACTCTATATATTGTAATAAAAAAACAATGTAAAAGGCTGACTTTTTGATACAATAAAGATCTACATTGGGTGCTTCATTCATGGTGTGTGAATTACTACTATCTATGAAAATTTATTGAATGTATGCTTGCATTATTCTTTATTTTCAGAGAGCCCTTTGTGTTATTGTGTTTGGAATTCATGCTACTTTTAGTTGGAGTTTGCTGCTGTGTATCTACCTTGTTGTCATGAATGTGTGGAGGAGATCATCTTTGGGCTTAATGATAAATCTATCTCATGGGTGTGCACATCTTGGTGGCTTCGTGATTTGATAGATTTTGAATATCTTGCATGAGTGAATACATCTTCTCTCCAAATGCTTGCATCCGTGGAGTAGTGAATTGTGACTTGGTCTGATTTATGCTTTGTGGGTTGTTCCAAATCTCTCCAGCATTTAATTCGCAAGGAAGGATTTACTGTAGTTTTATGTCCTTAGGATTTCACTTTTCTCATAATTTTCTTTATTTATCATTACCCTTCTCTCATTAAAATGTTGTCATTAATTCTGAAATTACCATCTTGAAAACACAAAATTGTATCTTATTTACACCACCATACTTGTTAAAATAGAAAATACCCAAAAAGAGAATTAACAATATTTTGCAGTTTTCTATCTTGAACATACTAGCAAAGGTCTCCTCATGAACAATCACATTTATCTTCAACTGAGTAACCAAGCAGGTTGTTACCTGACCCCAGAGAACCTTGGGAATAACTCTGTTATTCTTTCAAGAGAGGAAATTGAATCTCGAGATCCTAGCAAGTTGGCTTGTGTTAAAACAATGCTCAACAAATCTTTTGGTGAAATTGACACACAATATCTCATTGAGAAATCAAAGATACCAAAACTCATTTCACAACTCAATGAGGCAAATGAAAAATTTAACAAAGCCCAATTCAATCATGTGCAAGAGCCAATATTTTTCAATCAAGTCCCAGATCAAGCTGAATTCAACCAAATTTCAAACCAGTCTCCATGTGCTCAAATTTCAAATCAATCATTCAACCAAATTACCAAACAAACCTTTCAACCTGACCATGGCATAATTCAAATGGGACCACCACCAAATTATGAACCAATCTTCATTCCAATGTAACCAAGTGATCTTCAAACAATTTCTCAACCTCTTGTGCCAATCATGCAAACAAGACAATCAATACCAAGTGATGAGACCGTTTTACTGTCTTTATTATGTTAATCCTTATACTTTGGTTTTAAGTATTATCAGAACAATTGTGAACTTTTAGTTAGTAGAACTTATGTCAAGTACAAATAGAATCATTAAACCATGGGTGGAATAGATATGTCATATTATGCCAATATTATATATATGTTGCAGTATTTCATATAATAATCAGAATGTGTGTTCTAACATCTGGAATAATTTGAATAAGCTACTTCTATAAATATATTTTGCATGATAACTAATCCTACCAGGAAGTAGGAGTCACTGGGAGTGGTCGACAACATTGAAGGAAGACGTTAAAGACCAGCTTCAAATGGATAAGCCATCATGGCATCAGAAGACACAGCTACCGCAAATCAGGAGCCACTATTTCAGAGATGCATGAATGTAGCTCTGCTATATTCCCTTCATATTTCCAGCATGTTAACTTGGTCCCCCAGACTTCATTGCATATGTTGTGGGTTGTTGCGTTTCCTATTTTTTTCTCTTTAGCGAGGTTTTAGTTAGATAGTTCCTTTTTCTATTTCAGAATAAAGAATTCAATCCTCTATTTATAGGGATGAGATTGATTGTTTGTGATTTTGGATATTTTTGGAATATATTGTTCTAATTGTATCTTGCACAACAAGTTCATTTTCAGTTTCATTTATCATTCTCATGTAATCAGTTTTGAAAGATAATGAAGTAACTTTTGGTTCATATTCTGTGTTCATAGATTATCAGAAGCTGACCAAGGGGGCCCACTTGGTAGGTGGATTAGAGTAGAAGTATAATAGATTTAATTTCTACATTTCTAGCATTCTAGATATAAAATTATAGTTTCTTCTTGCAGAATTGTACTTTGTGAATGTTCCTATAGCACCTGGAATGATAGTTATAGTGAACGCTCTAGGTTGAAATAATAGGTTAAAGTAGAGTTTGCAAGTTATAGCATTCATTTTAGTAAGGAGTAAGTGTGTTTCCTTTCCTGTAGCCCTAGTATAGATTCCTTTCATGTACTTTACTTTCCTGTAGCATAGGTAGAGTGGCTCTTTAAGGAACTTAGAGCACATACTGTGTTGTACCATTTCAAGTATATGTCTCTGGGTTGAAAAACTAAATGCACCTCATGGTGGGAGAAGTGATCCTTAGATTGAATAAACTATTCCTAAGAGAGGCTTTGGGCATGATTACTAAGAACCTATTGTGAGGCGATTCATTTTTGGCACCATTGCTGAGGATGGTGTCAAGATAAGAAACTTTCAGAGTCATTTTTCATTCTTTCAGTTAAGTTTAGTGGTTTGTGGTCCTAAAATTGCTTCACCAGTGTGAAGAATTCATTTGCATGTGTCAAGGGGGAAGAAGAAGAGATGAATATGGAATATTTCTTCTAGGAGAACCTACAAATTTGAATGAGCAAGCTTAAGAATTTGTGTTGCCTTTTGTTGACACAAGTCCTGAGTTTCCTATAGCATCTTCCACTGCAGCAGAGGCTTTTGATATAAGTGGTCTTCAGCCTTTCGCTGAAATCTTGGCCAACTTTCTTGATAATTCTGACCCAAACACACCTGTTGTTAACAATCCTGTCGCTAATATTCCTTTCCAACAACATCATCAACTCCTAATACCTCTAGTAATGGCACAACCTTCTTTCCCATTTCCTCTACTGAGCCTTATAAACAATGCCAATCTCAAAAATATACCCTCTTCCGCACTTCCAAAGTTTTATGGGCGGATAATCGAAGATCCTGACACCCTTTTGTTCAAGTTTGACATTCTCTATCATAGCTTTGACTATAACACTGATGCCCATAAACTCAAGTTGTTTCTAGCAACACTAAAGGAGTCAGCCTTACGATGGTTCATAGGCCTAGGAGCAAATGCATCAGGCACATGGGATGAGATGCAAACTCTATTTCTGCAGAAATACAAAGAATATTGCAAGGGGAGTGACCCAAGGGCAGATGTCATTTTTAGAATGTTGCAGAAGGAGGACAAAACTTTGGAGGACTATGTTTCATGTTTTTTATACACCATGTAGAAGAGTCCCCAACATGTTCTGGCAGAGGATTCACAAAAAATAGTCTTCTTGAGAGGAGTGAACAACAGCTATTTAGAAGCATTGGACCTCATGGCTGGTGGGGATATATCCCAATCTTCTTGGGATATCCTCAATAAAATATGTCTTAACTACTCCAAATCAATTGGGAAGAAAAGCAAAGGATATCGGTCTACAACCATTAAAGGGAGAAGTTCAGGCATTTCTAATTTGGAGATATCTAATTTGATAGAAGATTTAAAGAAAGACCTCATTAATGATGTTGCTATGCATCTTGACACCATGACTGCTAAGAATAAACATGCAGATGCTGAATTGCGGTTAGCTGAGTACTGTCCACATTGTCGTAAACAAAAAAAAAGATTGTGGATGTAAGCTGGTGGTGAACCTGGAAAATCAACATTTGCCTACCGAGTACATGAAGATAGAGGGAGATGATGAGCAAGTGTTCTTTGTTTCTCAATGTCGACCATGGGCTTCAAGACAAGGTATGCCTCAGGACCCATTAAAATTTTCAAATCCTTACAATAGTCAATGGAAAAACCAAAGTTATCAGAATACTCCTTAGTACTCTTAGCCAGCCTGGAATAACCAGTGGCCTAACCAGCAAAATAACCAGTGGCCTAACTAGCAAAATAACTAGTGGCCTAATCAGCAAAATAACTAGTGGCCTAACCAGCAAAACCAATGGAAACCACCACAAGGAAATGGGCAACAAAATAACCAATGGAAGGGGCCTCCATAATGGCCTAACCAAAATCTTGTTTTTCCACAACTGCCACCACCAGTCTCACCTCCTGCAATAATGCCACCTCCTACATCCACTAGCCCCAATCCAAAGCAAACCTAATTACCTACTCAGCCGCAACCAAATCCAAATAGAAAGAAACAACAACAACCAATGTATATCACTAATACACAGTAGTATCATGCCTATGCTCTAGAGATATCTAATATCCATTTGAGGTTAGGTATTACTCTACCTGCACCCGAACATCCTATTATCATAGAAGTTGCAGACACACATGCAGCATCAGCACCTCTTCTAGAGGCTACATTGCAAAATACCACCCAATCAACTCAAAAATCTAGCAAAACTAATGTTGAAACCTTAGTTGACCCTCCTTTTCCATAAAGGCTCACAATAGAAAAACCTATATCCCAAGAGGAAATGCCTTTTGACATTCTTGAGCAGCTAAAGAATATGCACATCCAAATACCTCTGTTTCAAGCTATCAAAGATGTTCCAATCTATGGGAAAGCTATTAAGGACGCATGCCTTAAAAATATTGGAAGGAAAAAGAAGGACCCTTAAACAGTTCATGTAATAGGGAAACTTGCTAATATCATGTTGGGAAAGGTAGTTATACCCAAGTATTCAGACCCTGGAAGTCCAGTAGTAGATTTGATAATTAATGGACAATCTGTTAAAAATTATTTAGTTGATTTGGGAGCAGCCATAAATGTAATGACTAAAGAGACAATGCACAGACTAAGTATAGAGGGTTTGAGAACAATACCAATAGTATTAAAACTTGCTTATAGTTCAACAGTCACTCCAGATGGTCTTGTAGAAGATATGGTAGTCACCTTAGTCTCATGGGAATACCCTGCAGATTTTCTCATCTTATCACCAAAAGTAAAATTTGCTGGCTATCCAGTCATCTTAGGGAGACCTTGGTTAGCCACCACTGATGAAAAAATTGACTACAGATCAGGAAGTATGACAATTTCAAATGGTTAGGAAATAAATAAGCTAGCACTATATCCTCCTGTCCAGCCTCAACCAGATTTGAGAGGTCCTATTTGGCCAGAACTAAGGGATGAGGAAGAAGAGGTCAACTCTATTTCTCAGCTTATGATGATGCATAGACAGTCTTTTCTAAAAATTCAAGAGGAAGATGATGTAATACAAAGTATTATTACCAATGAGTGTATAGTAGCAAAAGATTTTTCTAAAAGTGCTATTCTGCAACTATGTACCTTTGAAGACTGTGTCTTTCCAACAAGCCCTAAGATGATTAGCCAATTGTTACCATGTGAAGTAGCTACAAGCCCAGTACCTGAGATGTCAATGGTAGAACTAACAACTACATTAGAAATTTCCCCAGGTCACAATCTCCATGTGAACAACAAGTTGCCACCCACACAATTGGCATTGTTAACAAAAATCTTGTGTAAGCATGAGAAAGCCTTTTCTTGGGATTATGGAGAAATGGTAGGTTTGAACCCCAAACTCTACATCCATAGGATCTACATTGATGATGGCAGCTAACCACTATGCCAGCCTCAAAGAAGGATAAATCTAGCATTGAGAGAAATAGTCAAAAGTGAATTACAAAAGCTACTAGATGCTGGTTTCATCTATCCAATCTATGATAGCAAGTGGGTATCACCTTTGGTAATTGTACCTAAGAAAGGGGGGAAATGGAAAATATGTGTGGATTACAGAGAGTTGAATAACACCACAAAGAAGGATCATTTTCCTTTACCCTTTATTGATCAAGTCCTGGACACTTTGGCCGGTAAGAAATATTTCTCCTTTCTGGATGGATACCGTGGCTACAACCAGATCAACATTGCTCTAGAAGATCAGGAGAAGACTACATTCACATGCCCCTGGGGCACATATGCCTATTATGTATTACCATTTGGCATATGCAATGGAGTAGCTACTTTCCAGAGAGTTGTAATCAGCATCTTTGCTGACATATCACATGATTGTATGGAGATATATATGGATGACTTTACTACATTTGGTGTCACACTTGAGGAAGCCCTGAATAATTTGGAAAGAGTACTAATTAGATGTTAGGAACACAACTTGTCTCTCAACAGTGAGAAATGATTCATGATGATGCAAGAGGGCATAGTGATGGGATAGTTTATCTCCAAATATGGAATCCAGGTAGATCCTATGAAAATAGAGGTAATACTCACATTCCCTATTCCTACAAAGCAGAAAGATGTTAGGTATTTCCTAGGAAATGTTGGCTACTATAGGAGGTTTATCCAAAATTTTAGTCATATAGCTAGTATATACTTTGCTTACCAAAGAGGCCAAATTGAATTGGACAAAGGAATGTAATGAATCCTTTCTGCAGCTTAAGAAACTATTGACTACTGCACCCATACTTAGGGGTCTTGATTGGACTTTGTCATTTCACATTCATATAGATGCTTTAGACTATGCAATAGGTGTTGTCTTAGGAAAAAAGTCTAGTAACCTAGAGAATGCAATTTACTACATTAGTAAAAGCCTCCATGGACCATAATTAAACTATACATTAACCGAGAAAGAATTACTAGTAGTAGTTTATTCTCTGAACAAATTATGTCATTACATAACTGGCTATCCTATTTTTGTTCATACTGACCATGCAACAATAAAATATCTCATGAACAAACCTGCCATCATAGGCATGTTAGCAAGATGGCTTCTTCTTTTGCAGGAATTTGACATTACTGTAGTTGACAAGCCTGGCAAGGAAAATGTAGTAGTTGATTATCTATCAAGAATCCACCATACTGAAGAAGATACTACATTGATAGATGATGCATTTCC
Organism: Thuja plicata; assembly: GCA_018584345.1. Lineage (NCBI taxonomy): Eukaryota > Viridiplantae > Streptophyta > Pinopsida > Cupressales > Cupressaceae > Thuja > Thuja plicata. The sequence continues at coordinate 173,712 of MU223889.1, forward strand.
AGATGAGAATTTGTTTCATATTGCAGTCCAAAGTCTATGGTATGTGGACATAGATAATTACCTTGCAGTAAAAAAAATGCCAACACACTTTTCTTACAAGGATAGGACACTGCCTGTCGAGAAAAGCTTTAATTTCTCTTGGATTGATAACATACTATTTTACATTGGACCTGATCAAGTAATGCACAGATGTGTGTGAGAAGATGAGACATATGAAATTCTCCATGCCTGTCATAATGAACTATGTGGGGGACACTTTGCAGCAAAAAGAATAGCCCAAAAGATTCTAACAACCGGATATTATTGGCCTACACTTCACAAGGATGCAGCTAGCTACACAAGGAAATGTGACAAATGTTAGAGAATGGGCCAACCAACTAGATCCGATGAAATGCCATTAAATCCACAGGTGGTGGTAACCCCATTTGACAAATGGGGCATGGACTTCATTGGTCCAATATATCCTCCATCCAATGGGAAGTCTTACATCCTGGTGTGCACTGACTATTTAACCAAATGGGTCAAAGTAAGAGCTATGAAACATTCTCGAGACCATAAGGTTGCATAATTTTTGTATGATGAGATTTTCACCAGATATGGAGTATCAAGAGAACTTGTAACTGACCAAGGTGCCCAATTCACTTCCAATATAATAACAAAGCTCATGAAAGAATATAATATTAGAAATAGGAAGTCAAGCCCTTACCACCCTGAAGCCAATGGACAGGTTGAAGTTACAAATCGGGAAATAGAAGCCATCTTAACAAAGATAGTTCATTTGCATCGTCGAGATTGGAGCAGCAAACTAATAGAAGCTATCTGGGTGTATAGAACAACTTGGAGAACCACCACAGGGTTCACTCCATTTGAGCTATTATATGGCAAAGCAGCAATGCTACCCATTGAATTTGAACACAAAACACTGCGGACAACACTAGAGTTAAATATAGATCTTCCTGCAGCATAGAAGGAGTGGTTGCTGCATCTCAATTCATTGGATGAAATGTGCAAATCTACACTAGAGAGAATTGAAATAGTCATGAAACAAAGGAAGAAATGGCATGACTCGCATATTAAGAACAAACAGTTTCAAGTTGGCGATTGGGCATTGCTATATGATTCAATATTCAAAGAAATACCAGGAAAGTTGTAGACAAGATGGATGGGGCCATATGAAATAAGCCATGTATTCACTAATGGAGCCATCTAGTTGACCACAATTGACCTAGTGAAATTCAAACTATTATTCAATGGACATCAGCTAAAGTTGTATCACCAACCTCAAACAAAAGAAGACTTCCTGCAGCAATTCCAACAACAAATTTCAAATAAGCAACAGGTAACACTTCCTGCAGCAGAGGGTGCAAACCTTCTTCCTGCAGCTCTTCAATAAAATTCCATCGAGCATGTCCATAATAAAAACTTCATGTTTACATGAAGTTCATTACTCCATTCACTTTCTACTTCTTCTTTCCAACTCATCTCATTTCTTTATCTACCACCCACCCACCCTCCACATAATCACAATTATCCTTTCTTTGCTTTCAATAAGAGCCAAAGTACGTTGACGCACACCACCACCACTTTTGTTCCACTTTCACCACCTTTTACTGGCACATGCAAAGATCGAATGACAGGTACAAGCTTTTCAATTTTTTTTCCATTTTTAGAGCATAGATTTCGATGATTATATCTAGTACTGCAATAAATATATCATTACAGCATTAAGCCAGTTCCCTTCCTCGTGCCAAGTCTACCAAGTGTGGACAATTTTCAATGTTACATAGGGGGGGAAGTGTATTAGATCCAAATTGTCATTTCTAATTACGCCTAAAAGATTTTATGTCACCTCAAATCTGTACTTAACCTTGTCTCATTAAAGTTCTATTGCTATATTGCACAACTGTCCTACCTTTATTCCAGAATCCTTCATGACTGGAAAACCTGATGTGACTTATAATTAAGTTAAGTGGAAACCCATAGTAAATACTATAATTTATCTTATTAAAATAAATCACCATTGTTCATACTAATTATAACAGAGGAATTCAGAAGGACGCCCATAGTTTTTCAAAAATGAGTAGTCTGATATTCAAGGAACAGGGCATTTATCTTCTATAAGGGAAAACAAATTGAAAATTGGAAAGCATGGATGGGAGGATAGTTACAAAGATATGAGAAGGTAGTACATGGTGTGATACTTTCAGATGTTGAAGCGGTAAGAAGATTTAATGCATGTGGATGGCTAGGATACTTTTTAAGGTTAACAAAATTTGATGAGGACTCATTAGCTGAATTTGCAAGTACATTTGAAGAAGGGAAAGAAACTGTGTGGGGATTGACAATGGTCACAATAGAGGAGAGGATAGAAGAATTTATTGGATTACCAATGGTTGGGGAACATTACCCCAATGTGTATGATGCCAGATCAGCTAGGGCCTAGTTTACCCTACCAGGCGACCCTCCATTGGAGATTACCAAACAAGGGTGCAAAAGAATGTCTATCCCTCTGCCGTATAATGAGTTGGCTATGCTATCATCAGATATTTTACATATGAAGGGAGATTTTCCAATTTTCATGCACATCATTTCAAATTACTGAGTTATGTAAGGCATAATCTACCAGTAAATGTCCCAAATTTCTTGTATAATATGCTATGCATTAGTGCTGAGGAGACCCAAAAAGGAAATGAAAATTCTGTGACCCACCATGCCCTAGTTAAATTGTTAATATAAATATCTCTTAGGGATGCCTCTCCCATGGCATGGTCAGAGTTTTTCAAGCACAAAACCCTACAACCATAGGTTAACCCTAATGTACAAATTGGTCATGACAATGCAATACCAACTGATCTAGACATGGAACAAGATACCCAATGGGTAGAAACCATAAATCTTCAAGAAAGTGTGCCCTTACCTTCTCATGAGAGAAATGTACCTACTTCCTCCCAAACCAAAGGAAAACAAAAATTAGAGGAAGAACCTTCATTTCCTGCAGCCAAACCACAAACCCCTACTTCTTCGAAGGGGAAGAAAAGGAAGTCGGTTCCTGCAGCAACTACTCCTACAACAGAGAAAATGAAGAAGGCTACTAAGAAAAAGGTTGTATAAATTGTAGAAACCCCTATGTGAAGGAGTCCTAGAATGAGAGGATAGCTCCTTAGAGCACCCTCTGAAAGCCAACCCACTTCTCCTTTGCAATTTGATGAACATCCCAATGTGCAAATTATTCCAAACAATTCCCAAAATCAGTTTGTAGTTTTAGACTTTCCACCGCATTCAACAAAAACTTATGAAGCTAAACCTGATGTTTACCAAAATAGTCCCCAAGAAATCCATTAGGATATTCTAGACATTAATGAGGAGAATGCCTTAGTAATATATCAGTCATCCTATGCATAAATTTCCTTATTGCCCTACAATAGAACTTGATTAATAAGTTTCTTAGAGCAATCTTGGAAGGAACAGAGGAGGCAAAGAAACCAGGCAGAATATTGTGGCCCAATCACCTTGCAAAAACTTCTCTTTGGATTGCATAATAAGTGTGTTCTAATAACAACTTTATGGGGAGAGGAGAAGAAGAAACTAAAAAGAATAATAACAGAGCAAGGGGAAGAAATTGCAGAATTGAAAGAACAATTGGCAAAGAAAAAATAAAAGATGGATCATGCCCTCAAATTGGCTGATCAAATAATTGCATGTAGGCCACCTCCTAGGGTCTATACCATCTTTTTGAAAGAAAAATTCCTCTTGTTCCAACTAATGATGACCATTAAATATATAGACTCTGAGTTCAAGTTAGCCCAAGAATTTTATGGCCTTTACCAAACTCTTCCCTCATGGTAGCAAAATCTACTTTGTGAGCTGTACATGCATAACTTCACTATCTCAGCTAAGACTGGGTGGAATCCTCTACTCTACATAGGGGATATACACCTAAGGGCATTAATGTCATGGATGCATAATGAAGCCAACTATGACAGACAGTTGGAAAACTATAGGGAACAGGAGAAAATAGAGCCCTTACCATTAAGAGTAGAGAGTAGCAAACTAGATATACTCCTCAGAGATTGGCTCAATTTGACTTATGGAAAAATTAAGGAAGAAACAAGGGATAAATGTTTTGGGATTCATACACATGTCTATGCAGAATATGATGGTTTGTCTTACTTTGTCTTCTAGAGAGCCTTGGCTGGAGCCAGAAGCAGATGGGGTAGGTTAGCCAAGGAATTGAAGAAATCAATGCCACACAGTCCCATCAACCTCCAAGAAGCTATTCAAAGAGCACCAAAATACATGCAGCTATGAAGGCAAACTAGAAAGGAACTCTGGTGTCCACTCACCATATAGCCACTTATGCTCTTCTGGCCCCTGTATGACATCAATACTGACAGACTTGACCGACTATAGGAAAATCACAGAGTAGATGTCTAGGAGAAAACAAGGGGGTTCTACTACACCTTCAAAAGCCAAAGGAGAGGGAGAACAAAGGTTGGAGATTTTAGAGCAACTACCAGAAGATGTAATACTTGAGGAGAAGCATTCAGCTTTCCAAGGGGAAAATGATGAGACCATTTTACTGTCTCTATTATATTAATCCTTATACTCTATTTTTAAGTATTATCAGAACAATTGTGAACTTTTAGTTAGTAGAACTTATGTCAAGTACAGATAGAACCATTAAACCATGGGTGGAATAGATATGTCATATTATGCCAATATTATATATATGTTGTAGTATTCCATATAATAATCAGAATGCGTGTTCTAAAATCTGGAATAATTTGAATAATCTACTTTTATGAATATCTTTTGCATGATAACTAATCCTTCTAGGAAGTAGGAGTCACTGGGAGTGGTCGACAACATTGAAGGAAGACGTTAAAGACCAGCTTCAAACGGATAAGCCATTATGGCATCAGAAGACATGGCTACCACAAATCAGGAGTCACTATTTTAGAGATGCATGAATGTAGCTCTGCTATATTCCCTTTGTATTCCTAGCATGTTGACTTGGTCACCCAGACTTCATTGCATATGACGTGGGCTGTTGCACTTCCTTTTTTTCTCTTTGGTGTGGTTTTAGTTAGATAGTTCCTTTTTCTATTTCAGAATAAATAATTCAATCCTCTATTTATAGGGATGAGATTGATTGTTTGTGAGTTTGGAGATTTTTGGAATACAATTTTCTGATTGTATCTTGCACAGCAAGTTCATTTTCAGTTTCATGTATCATTCTCATGTAATCAGTTTTGAAAGATAATGAAGTAACTTTTGGTTCATATTATGTGTTCATAGATTAGCATAAGCTGACCAAGGGGGACCACTTGGTAGGTGGATTAGAGTAGAATTATAATAGATTTACTTTCTACATTTCCAACATTCTAGATATAAAATTACAGTTTCTTTCTACAGCATTGTACTTTGTGAATGTTCCTGCAGCACCTGCAAGGATAGTTATAGTGAATGCTCTAGGTTGAAAGAATAGGTTTAAGTAGAGTTTTCAAGTTGTAGAATTCATTTTAGTAAGGATTAAGTGTGTTCCCTTTCCTACAGCCCTAGTATAGATTCCTTTAATGTACTTTACTTTCCTACAGCGTAGGTAGAGTGGTTCTTTAAGGAACTTAGTGCACATACTGTGCTATACCATTTCAAGTATACGTCCCTGGGTTGAAAAAATAAATGCACCTCATGGTGGGAGAAGTGATCCTTAGATTGAATAAACTATTCCTAAGAGAGGCTTTGGGCATGATTACTAAGCACCTATTGTGAGGCGGTTCACCAAGATCACAAAAGGAACCTTTTTTGTCCTCCGATTCACCACCAATGTCTTATCAAACAAAGACAAATTCAAATGTGAAATCTTTTGAACATCAACCAAGAATAATCAATAAGAAACCTTTTTTTGAACATGTTCATTCAAAAAATTCTTTCCAACATGTAAATAATGATGAGGTATCACAAACAAGACCCATCAAGCAACATAAGTTCAAATCCAAAATTTTAAAGAATTTGTTTCAAAAATTGGATCAAACAAATAATTTACCCATGTCTAACAATGGCTCACCCCAAAACAATCACATGGATGAAATACCTATTTCCCCTCAAGACATTTACCTTCAAGAAACATCCATGTTTCCTTCCACCCCTTCAGCCCCACATCCCTCCCAAGAGAAATTTCCTGCTTCCCCTTCAAGTGATTCTTCCAAAAATGCAACCTTCCACTGGCTATCCACAAAAGACATCCAAGCTAGTCCTATGCATAGCCCAAGTTCATTTGAACCAATTCCACCATGTACTTCCATTTCAATCAAGCCTATTCAAGAGATTCCTATCCAAATTCCATCTTCCTCATATAAAAATGTTGACCCCTTTCAAGAACCCCCCTTACATGTCCAAAGTTATATCCCATGTCAAGAGGATGATAAAAAGAATGAAGAAACATGTCTAAAAACATATCAAGATCAAGATCCCTTCAATGACCAATTCTATCATATTTTTGACCAAGATACCATTTCCCTTGAGCCTCATGATGATCCAACTGTCCTTATCTCCCCTATCAAAAATGATCATTTTCCACCTCAAGAGAGAAATGTCCTTCCAATTATCACTGACCTTCCACTTCCTAAGAAAGATCATGATCTCCCTTCCATGTCTTCCCAAGATCCCTTTGCAAGTCAAGATCAAGGTCTCCCTTCACCTCATGTCCTCCAAAAGATCCCATCATCCCTTCAGATCCCCCACAAGATCCTATCCTACCAGATGATCCTGTCACTGCTCATACTCCATCAAAGGATCCTATTATTCCTTGTGCTCCCCCTTGTGATTCAAGAACATCTATGCAAGTTTTTCATGAACCCCTTACACTTCAAATGGGTTCCCCTGGTTCTACTGAGTCTAGTCCACCTCATGGTCCTACAAGTCCTTCCATATCATTCACACCTTATAATAATGGACTTGCATCTTGTAGCAAGTATCCTACTGGTAAAAGAAAGCATTATCAAGTCAAAGGGTTAGACCTCCATGCAAAAGGCATATTGAAACCATTACGTGTCCAAGAAAATTCAAATGGCCATGGTATTAATAATAAATCTACATCTCAAGGCATTGGTAATCCTTCAAAATCCAAATCCAGTCGTATACCTCCCACTTCAACCCTTCCATCCATCTTAGGTCCATATATTCCTCCCTCCACTAGCTCACAATCCCCTTTCCTTGGCAAGCCTTCCACCCATCCAAAATTCCTCCATACAATTCCTTTCCATCCATTAATTTCATTCCCTTTCCAAGCAATTTGGATGCCAAGCATAAAATTCACAAGTCAAGAAATCCACATGCTATTAAGGATCAACATGTCTAGTCTAATCGACATGTACTAAAAAAGAAAACTTTGATCCACAATGAAAAATAAATATCAAAAAGGCTACAAAGGCCCATTGAGAAAAAAATAAAGTCAAAATCCATATGGGTTCCTAAATATCTTATGCAATCAATGCATTCTTAGGACCCACAAAATAATGAAAAATCAAAAATCATGTGGATTCCCAAGAAGCTCCTTGAAGCGTAGAGTCCTAAAGAAAAATCCAAATTGGCATCCAAAATTTCTATCCATCCAACTAAATGTCTTCCATCTTCCAAATCTATTTTGGGTCCTTGTGTCCCAAAATCCATATCCATTCCTCCATTAAGCCTTCAAAATCCAAACTCTCATTTTCCTCTATCACTCCATCACCCCTCAAGGTGTGTGCCAATGTTGTTCTTGCATCCATTCCCTTCCACTTCAAAGAAAGTTGGCATACATTACCTCCATTATCCAACACCTATTTTCCAACCTTTCATCCAACCTATCCAATCCTTTGCATAAATCTTGTCCCATCCTTATCCAATCACCCACTTCATATCCCTTTGTCATTACCTTACCAACGCCTTTGCACAATATCTTTCAAAAGCACATTTCAAAGAGTAAGGTGCTTGAGTCCTCTGTCCATGTCACTTCATGCATCTAGTTTTTTTCTAAAATGTAAAAAAATGTCCAAAAAATAAAATAAAAAAGAGAAAATATCAAAAAATGAAAAAAAAAAGAGAAAAAAATCAAAAGAGAAAAAAATGGTTGCCTTGATGAAAACCTGGCAAATAGGCATCTTGGCACGTAAAAATAGAAATCAAGAGAAAAATCTTGTCCACAGGTGAAAACCTGGCAAACAGGCACTTTGAGCAAGTACCATGATGAAAACCTAGCAAACAGGTGTCATGTGTAATTCTATGAACTTCTTGCAATCTATACTTAGGGGCATATTTCATTGGCATTATCCTCTATTACTCCTATCATTATCTTTTATTACCCTTTATCCTATCAACACCCATATATCATGTATCCCTTATTGATCTTTCTTATCCTACCCATATCCTATCATTTTCTTGTTCATATCCTATCATTATCCTATCCAAGTCCTAACATTGTCCTATCCAGCTCCCTATCTTGGTCTTGATGTAAAATAAGGACATTCAATGCAAAACATGTTTTCCAAGAAAAACCTCTTGACATGTCCATTTCTTGCATTCTATCCATTGCACTATCGCTTTACCTTATCATTGTCTTGTCTAGTCCCCCAGCTTGGTTAAAAAAATTGTTATCTCATTTCTTGGATGGTCCTTGGCACCTAAACAAATCCAATGCAATGACCCTTTTGGCCTCGTCCATCTACCAGTCCATTTCTCCTTTAAAAATGTCCTTCCCTTGCTAGACACTGGGGGTAATTTCAAAAACTTCCAAAAAATCAAATAATGTCCTGAAAAAATTCCAAAAAAACCAAATAATGTCTTGAAAAAAATCTTAAAAATTCAAATATTTCAAAATCCCAAAAAAAAAAAATCAAATAATGTCCTGAAAAAATTGCTAAAAATTCAAATATATCAAAAACCCTAAAAAATCAAAAACGATCCTGAAAAAAGATCATCACAAAAAAATTCAAATATTTCAAAAATCCTAAAAATTGTAAAACCTTTTCAAAAATCTGCAATAAACTTGTACATACTTGTCTTCTTTTTGTGACTTGAACATCACGTTTGCCGACATCAGTGGTAGAATCATCAATCTGTGCTTAACAAAATCATATGTGATCTGAATCATTGTGACTCAACATTCAATCTGGTTGGACTGTTCAATCTTTCGACCTTTGTTATCTATCAATCTATCCAAGATATCAATCAACTTGCAATCTAAGCTATCAATCAATTTGCAATCTAAGCTATCAATCAACAAACATTTAATGCAAGTAACAAAAGATTAGAATGGTTGTTGGCTCACATTGTTTTCATGAGTATTTTTTATTTTCTTTTTTGAACATGTTCCTATGCTACTCGATGATATTATCTGAACTTATGAGAGTAGCTGGGATGGTTCATGACCAGTCTTTCACTTTATTCTTTTCTGCTTGTTTGATGATCTAATGAAATTCTGGGGCATGTCTGCTACATGCTTTCGGGATGTAGAAGATCATCCTCTATCTGCATCATGTTTTTTTATGCAAAAAGGATGAATTTTGCGCTCTGGCTTTTGTGCCACGATGCACCACATCCACTTTTGCAATATAAAAATAAGCTCTTATCACACAATTACACTTTTGAAAGCCAACATCTTTCTTACTAACATTTCTTCGTCTAATTTCTGCTTTCTGCTAACATTTCTTCAATCAATCATGTTTCTTTTCAAAAAATTGTCCTCATTTCAATTTCTGCCCAATTTTTTGAGGGGGCATCCTACCTCCATTCTATCGATCCACTGGGGCATGATCTTCTATTTTTATTTGAGCCAACACTCATAATCACATTGTCTCAAAGAGGGGCAAAATGTAGACACCTAAAAATGGTTTATTGCCTATGCCCCCTTTTTAACATGTCTTCTATATTGTGTGTTTGATCTTTATCATTCACTAATATTGTGTCATTCCATGTCATCAATTACTAACATTTCTACTCTCTTTATCAAATCAATCAATTTCCTAATCAATTTTGATCAACCCTAAATTGATCCTATTTGATCCTAAACCCTTCCAAACCCTCCTAAATCAATTCAAACCCATTCTATTCTGGGGGTAATTGTCCAAGATCATCGATGCCTAATTAACCCAATTTCAAACCAATCAATCAAAACCCTATTTTAATTCAATCAATCTTGTCATCATTTCAGGAGCATTGTCCAAGATCATCGATGCTTCATATCCCCTTAATCAACCATTTGATAACACTGTCAAAGATCATCGGTGTTATCGCTATCAATATTAATTCAATAGTGTTGTTCATTATTGTCAATACTATTTCTGATTATCATTTTGGGAACATTGTCAAAGATCATCAATGTTTCCCCATTTCAACTTCAATCTTACGGTGCCATCAAAGTTCATTGGCACTTTTCAATCTTTTACAATCATCATTATGCGTGTGCATCGTCAAATCTCATCGATGCCTCATAATTTCCTAAACTATTCTGAAACCCTTAGAATTGATCCAAAACCCTATCAATATCATCAAAATACTTTCAATTTGACATCAACACCTTCAATTTGACCTATAACCCACTAATTTTCCCCTTTGGATGAATAACCCATAGTTTATCCTAAGTTATAATTGAATAAATAAACAAACTTTATTTATTCCCCTTTTCCCTAAGTCTCCAATAATTAATTAATTTTAATTAATTAATTAGCTAATTTCAATTTATGATATTTTTATAATTTCATAAATCTAATTTGGATTTGTGAGGAATATTTATTTATTAATTGAATTCATATCCTCCTAATCTTACCTAATTCCCATATCCCTTAATTGAGGATTCACATCCCTATTAAGGTGCTTCTTCAATATCTTCAATATCCTCCAATATCTCCTCAATATCTCTCCCCCATTTCATGCTTCCAAGCATCTCACCAACCAAAATTTGCATTTATGCAAGGATTTTTTGCAATCTCACCAAATTGTATCTCATTTTCTATAAAATGGGTGCATTTCTATCATTCAAGGTTAGAACCACGAATTTTTTGAGAACCTCAAGAATTGTAAATCTTCTAGTACTCTCATTAGCAAACTTGGCTTCTTGTGCAAAGTGTGTGTGCAAAGAGCAACATTAATCTCATTATGGAGAAGAAAGAAGGGCATTAGAACTACATTTGAAGGGAGTTTGTTTGTGTTATTTTGCATATGTTTCAACTCTTGTTTCAAATGGTTTTAATGTTAGATTAGTTAGGGTAGCATATTGTTTAGGGTTTGTGGTTACCTAAATATGCTTTCTCTTCCCTTTTCTAGTCTTACAATATCTAATACAACACATAAGCAATAATCATCATAAAACATCATCAACATCTATCGTCTAACACATGATATAGAGTCACAAATCCTTACATAATCCACTAATCTGAGAAGGTAAATGATCACAACAGCCAAGCCTAAAAGAATTTGGCATAAACATATGAAAATAATAGCCTAAAAGAGTACGACATTAAAAACTAAAAGCAACCTAGGGGGTGGGTATTCACCACTAACCATAGCTTCTCTCAAGGTAAGATAATGAAGTTAAGGTCCCTAATCAACCTCCTTATTGTCCTCAAACTCATACCTGTAGACACCTAAAATTGTCCAATGTCTGCAAGCAGCAAACTTTCTTCTTGATTGATTAAATAATTCTTATTATTTAATTAATTAGTGTCATTTTTCTAATTTAAATTTAAAAAATTAACATTTCCCTCCCTTCTCATAATTAAATAATTTTTAATCATTTAATTATCTATTTTTTTCTAATATTAATTAAATAATTTTATTATTTAATTAATCAATTTCCTCCACTTTAATTAAATAATATTTATTATTTAATTAAATGCTTTCTTCAAGTTTCTCTCATAATTAAATAATTATTTTCATTATTTAATTACTTAACTAAGTCTTCTATAATTAAATGAATTCTTTAATTTTTTTATTTTTTTTCTCAATAAAAACAAAGTCTCCTAAAAATAAATAAAATCTTTGTTTTACTTATTTATCTTAATCTTCTATAATTAAATGAATTCTTTAATTTATTTAATTATTTATTTTTCAAAGAAAACAATTCTCTCCTAAAAATAAATAAAATCTTTATTTTATTTATTTCTCTAAAATCTTCTCTAATTAAATAAGTTTTTAAAAAAAATTTAATTCGCTTTTTGAAGAAAACTTCCTCTAAAATAAATAAAAACTTTATTTTATTTATTATTTTTTCTCTTGCACATAATTAAATAATTAAATAATTATTTAATGCTAATTAAAACTTCAATTTCAACCACTTCTCAAATAAAACAATATGTTTTATCTAGTTTTAAAGCAACTTTATTGAATCTTGTCTGTCCAAAATAAATCTTTGTCTTTGATCTCAACCGTCCGTTCAATTCTCATTTGAAGGATCATGTTTTCTAAATAGTAATTATCTTATCTAGGTTCAATTCAAGCAATCAAGTAATCCATCAATCATTTTATCACAATTTATTGAATCTTCCAAGTCAAAGTGTTGTTAGTATGAACTCTGAGCACCATTCAAAGCAACGTTTCAAGAGAAGAAGAGAGAAGCAATAAAAGCTTCAGATATTCAGTTTGCATTTGTTTGCTATTCTCTTTAGATATATGTTACTTTATTGTTAATAGGCTCATTCTTAGTAGCTGTTTAATTTATTGCATATCAATCAGTACTACTAATTTGCTTGTTTGGAGTGTGCAGAATTAGGCCTAAAATTTTTGGTGAACCCGACATGAAAATATATAGACCTAATTTTGCACACTCCAAACAAGGGGGTTAGTAGCACCAATTGATATGCAATAAATCAAACAACTACTAAGAATGAGCCTATTAAAAATAAAATAACAGATATCCAAAAGAGAATAATAAACAAATGCAAACTCAATATCTGAAGCTTCTATTGCTTCTCTCTTCTCCTTCTGAAATATTGTTTTGATGGTGCTAAGACTTGATGCTAACATGCTTATGACTTGGAAGATTCGAGAATATTGATAAAAATATTGATGTGTTGATCATAATTAGCTTCAAAACCTGCATAAAGATTGTGCTCTCAAAAATTGTGATCGTGCTCTCAAAATCATGATAATTTAAGATCCTTCAAATAGGTTTAAAGAGGGTTTATATAGAGATTTCAGATTGATCGATGGTTGAGATTGATCTTGTGAAAGCAGATTGAATAGAAGAGATAATTAGAGATGGGGTGAAGATGAAACTCTTATTTTGAGGAGAAAAAATAAAGAATATAATATAAATCAATTTGGAGAAAATCACTTTCCAAAAAACAATTGATTTTTTATTAAAAGAATGATTTTCAATTTTCAATTTTGAGGATAATTAAATAATTTTATTGAGTTAAAGCTCTTTTTCTTAGAATTCTTTTATTGATTAAAGTTTTTTTTAATTTCAGAATTATTTTATTGATTAAATCTCTTTTTTGATTTTTAGAAATCTTAATTCCTCATGAAATTGTTTTTCTCTGATTTTTAGAATTAAAACCAAATTAAAAAGTCAATTTAGAAGAAAGTGGAATTAATTCTAAAGTAGAAATAAAATTAGATAGAAATCGGTCTGAAATGAAATGAAATGAATTTTGGGTTATTAATTAATTGAGAAGAAATAATTAGCTAATTTAAATACTTATTTAAACTATGAGATTTTAGAAATTAAATTTAATTAACTGATAAAGACCAATTAATTAAGGTGCAATTAATTAAATAAGATTGATTATTTAATTAATATTAATAAATAATTAAGTGATGAAAAGATTAGGACATATCAGAATTAAGATGATTAATTAAACAATTAAAGAACTATTTAATTAATAGAAGAATAATTAGTAATTAAATGTGAGCTCACAAGTCTGTCCATTTTTGGGTGTCTAGAATACCATTCCATTCACACATGCAAGCTAAAAGCTACCATTGTTATGACTGATATATTATAGATATCAGTCATTCTTCATACCAAAACCATAGTAAATCTTCTCCTCATGCTCTGAGCCTGTAGGAAAATGAAATATATATAAAAACAGACCAAAATACAAAATATAACATTTTTCACCATGGAAATTGAAAGTTCTACATTTTTTTTTATGTTCACGAGTGCCCTAGGTAGGATTTTTAACCATTTGTGACAAAAATACTATAACTCAGCTAAAACTCAATGAAATTAAACAAAAATAGGTTCATATAAAATTATATTCTAATCTCTTTCAATCCCAATCAGTGTATTTTCATGGGAATGAAGAAAAGAATCCCAAATCAAGCCAATATCAAACTAATAACACACAGAAATGCAAAACAATAGAGAACTTTTATAAAAATTACACTTCAATTCTTGATAAAAAAAAAAAATCCATACAAATGGAGCCCTAAAGGATTATTTAAGTAAAATATAATCATATATAAATGATCCATGCCTTCATATGACTTTTCACCTTCCTTTCTTGATTTTTTTTTCTCTTTTTCCAAATTTTGACAAAAATTACATGACAACTTTTTAAAAAAAATTTAGAACAACTTTTGCATCTTTTTGCCAATAGGATTACAACTTGGAATAATAATAATAAATGGTTTAAAATGACCTAATAAGATGATCTAAAAAGTCATCAATGCTACAAAAATAGTAGATACTCATATCTTTATGTTTGCTCGTGTCCTCGTGTACAAATACATCGTATATCATATATACATAAATGATATCAAAATCCTAGATACAAAACTATTATATTTGGGTATGATATTTTTTCTCCTTAATGTATAGCTCCCACCATTGATACTCTGGATGGCACCAACATTGCAATGGTGTACAAAATATCAGTATTAGAGAAATAATACTAACTAAATTGTGAGATAAACAATTAAAGTAAGATATACTCCAAAGCACGCTAGAGGAATCTCGTACATCCATCATATTTATAATCTCTACATTCCCAAGGCACGAGAACACTAATTTTATTGAGAAAAAAATATGTTTATAAATATAAAAAATATTATGAACATGATGAGCCTATGCACAATGAACTTTACCATCATTTTCCATGAGCTAATCAAGTGTGCATGAATCTTCTATATATATCATATTTATACCCAAATGCACTTACAATCCATGAGAGAGCCAAGTTTATTGACCAAAAATAATGAAGAAGTAAGCATAATGAATCAAAACATAATAAACATAATAAACCTTACTTTCATTTTGTATGACCTAGTCAACTATTCCTGAAGGTTCATCTCTTTGCTTAAGGGTATCCAATATTGCTTCATGGTTAGAATTACTAATTTTCAAAAGTTATTTTGTCTTTGTTTTTCCTTGATGCTTCAACAACTTAACATTTGTTTCTATAATAAGGTGTGAATACATGAGAAAGGTTTTGTGATTCTCATAGTCTTCAAATGCAGCTATGTCATTATTTCTAATCATGTATGCTCGCAGCCATGTTCCCACAACAAAAATTGAACCAATAGGATACGTGAACCCATCATCATCTATCATCAGTTGTGCAAGCTTCTTCTTTCCTTGTACAGAATGTGCTAGCCAGCAATATGATCTCTCATCATTCTCTTGCGGTGCAACCAATGCAAAAACATGTCCTAGTTGTAGAAGATATGAAAGATGGTTGTACTCAATTGAAATTTCCATGTCATCATTTCTTAGGGATATTTTTAAGATAAAGGATTTAGATACTATGGAACCCATGCACCCACCCAATCACTTGACTCACACTGAAAACACCTGGGATGAAAAAAGCCAACTCTCATGTTTAAATGGTACATGTACTTGCATTTGAGATTCAAAATGATTTCACCTAAATCTCTAACTGTCTAAAAATATAATATGTCTCTTGATGTTCCCTCCTCAACCAACCAAAAGAATTTTTGGACTGCTGAATCAAGATTCCCCCCTATGATAATGTTGAACTACACCAATCCGCATATAGAATAAGCATCATGAACTTCTGCACCTGAAATCTTTAATTTCTCCTTAACTAGATCTCTCTTCACACATGCACATGCTCCATCATGCTCCCCTTTCTCATTACTAGGCTAAAAATAACTCCAAATTGAAGGTACATCCCTTTGTGCATGCATTCTACTCAACCAACAAAAAATACAAGCATTCTTGAATTGACACATACAGTTATCTGACTAAATTAGATGTCTATCCATTGTAATACCATATTCCAGCAAGAACTCAAAACATTTCTCAAAATAATGTTGGACATACTCATAAGAGTGAGATCGATCATCACTCATATAAAAATGGTACTCTCTGATTATCTTTCGGTCATGTTTTGTACTATGAGGGGAATGTCTATATGTTATGTGGACAAAAATAGCAATTTGAATGGAATTTTAATATTGATGTTGCACCTCATTTTTTTAACTGCAATGTGTAGTTCTTTTCAAAGTAAACCACTGATATAATAGTGCAAATCAGGAAAGAGTTCTTATACATCCTGAATTTCTGATCCAACCACTGAGATCTATGACTATGCCTTGCATACTTGTAATTTTTTTCTTGAAATCTAAAGTAAAATCAGCAACACTGCATTCTTTTGTAACCAACTCACATCTAGAGTCTTCACCTCCACTCTTCAGAGTACATTTCACTATCTCATATATCTTTTTTGGACAATTGTCTTTCTAAAATCATGTTCACTTCCCTCATGAAAACATGAAACAAACTTCAATAAGCCACCACATTGTGAGCACTTGTCATTTAAGCAATCATTTCTATATAAGAAATGACCATCATCTCTAGGACATAAAAAATTATATAGAAAGTCTCTTGATGATTCTCGAAGATGAATTGCACCACAGTCCTGGAACATTTCATTAGTATGAAAATTAGAACAAATGTAGTGTAATAGTTCATGGTGCATTGAAAACTCCACATGATATTTGCAACAAGTATTTCTAATATTAAGAGGTACACAATAAAATGGCTTAAAGGATTCAAAATCCATTTGTGATATTTTCAATGTTGGATGTGTCTCACAAAATGCTTTGAATAACAAAATACTTCCAAATAATGTTTAGGATGTAGTGTGTGGTCTGGATTGCCAATTCTTAACTTCAAGACATGCTTAAAATTCAGTAAGACTCTTTAGTTAGAGTGCCAAAATAGTTGAATTTCATCCTTCACACTATTGGTTAGCTTGTTACCAAAATTTTAAAGCCTCCCACCATAAGCCCATGTATAATTTTGAAGAGGGTCATCAAGTATTTCTCTTCTTGCAAGTGCTTTATGCAAAGTTGTATGATTTATGTACAAGTCAACACAAGTTTATCTCATAAAGTGAGCCTTTCTCAAATGATCACTTACTAAGGAGGTTGTAATAACCCTCTGATAATCTCTCTTATCTTTTTCCTTTCTAGTCTTCCTAATAGAATTGAGAGCACTAAAAATATTTCTCACAATAATTGCATTTCTCTCTATTTTCTTGTTCATACGAATCTTCAATTTCACTAGTATAGGTATCATATTTTGTAGCTTTAACATTTGTACAAAAAGTTGGCATTGGTTGGTCAATGTCTTCTTGCTAAAAAAATCATCAAAAAGTCTTGAAGCCCACAATTGAACAACTCTTTCTAAACTCTTGCCTTCAAAATTGCTCATAATGTTCTCATCAATTTCAAGTAACCATTTTGGTGTTCTTGAAGGTCTTGAATTTTAAGTTTTTCTTTCTTCCTCATAAGGGGCCTCATCTCTCATATAATTTGGAGATGTATAACATTCATTTGGTTCTTGTGCAACATTTTCATTCTTAATCCCTTCATTTTCATTCCCCATCTCTACATTTTCATTCTCCATCTCTAAATTTTCATTTTTAATCTCTATATTCTCATTCAAAATCTCTACATTTTCATTTTCAATCCCTACATTCTCATTCCCAATCTCTACATTTTCATTTTCATTGTTAAAATTATACTTAATACTTTCAAATTCAATGTCATCTTAATTTCAAATATCATTTACAGGTGGGCCTATGTCCTCTCCTTCACTAATATTTAACATACATTATCTCCTCTTTCGATGATTTTCCCTATCTCTTTCTCTATATGCTTCAGTTTCTACATTTGTAAGTTTTCTCTTTTTTTAATCCTTTCGACGACTACTGCTCCTCATTATAATAACAAAAAGGTGATGGAATATGATTGGTAATCAACAATTTGTGAAAAAAGATGCTCCAAAAATATTTATTTAGTTATTATCTATCTGAAAACTCGTGATTCATGCGTGCAAAGAGAATGTCTTGATGTTTGAATCAAGGAATGACCCACTGCCCTATTTTTTCATTGACAATATTTGGTACATGATACCTATTGGGTACCTGATATGGATGTGCATGAAAATTTTAAAAAGTATGGAATGAAGCCAACATTTTATTATTCGTGCCATTTCCAATACCATTAAACATTTAAATGAAATGTTTTTTTTCAATGCTTTTATTTAATAATATATAGACTATATTCATATTCATACTATATAATAAATAAATAAATAAATAAATAAATAAATAAATAAATAAATAAATAAATAAATATATATATATATATATATATATATAATAGAGAGAAAGAGAGAGGTCATAAGGGGTCCTATGACACATTAATGTGTCCTAGGACCCCTTAGGACTCCTAAGAATACATATTAAGGGTCCTAAGCGGTCATAAGGGGTCTTAAGACCCCTTATGATCCCTTAGTACCCCTAAGAATACATCTTATGGGTCCTAAGTGGTCATAAGGGGATGTGACACATTAATGTGTCTTAGGACCCCTTAGGACTTAATGTATCCTAGGACCCCTTATAACCCCTTAGGAATGCTAAGAATACATATTAAGGGTCCTAATGGGTCATAAGGGGTCTTAAGGGGTCTTAAGACCCCTTATGACTCCTTAGGACCCCTAAGAATACATCTTATGGCTCCTAAGTGGTCATAAGGGGATATGACACATTAATGTGTCCTAGGACCCCTTAGGACCCCTAAGAATACATTTTAGGGTTCCTAAGGGGTCATAAGGGTCTTAAGGGGTCCTACGACCCCTTATGACCCTTTGACACCCATGAGAATACATCTTTGGGGTCCTAAGGGGTCTTAAGGGTTCCTACGACCCCTGAGAATATATCTTAGGGGTTGTTAGGGGTGGGAAGGGGTCCTAGGACCCCTTATGACCCCTAATAATACACCTTCGGGGTCATAACGGGTCTTAAGGGGTCCTAGGACCCCTTGTGAACCCTAAGAATATGTCTTAGGGGTGCTAAGGGTCCATAAGGGGTCCTTGGACCCCTTAAGACCCCTTATGACCCATAGGAACCCTTATGACCCTTTAGGACCCCTAAGAATACATCTTTTGGGTCATAAGGATTCATAAAGGGTCTTAGGACACATTTTATGACCCCTTATGACCCCTAAGAATACATCTAAGGAGT
>MU223889.1:197522-232476 GCA_018584345.1 Thuja plicata
AAATTCTCTCCCAAATGGGCACCCATTCCTCTTTAATTCCCTCTTACAACTTTGTCTCCCCTTTTGAAATATTGAGCTACTCAATATTAATGCCAATTTTGACTCAAAATTGGCCATCTTTTCAAGTCTATGTGTCTCCCATGTGGCTCTTATGTGGATGGCACGTAGGTACCACTTCATCCAAGACTCTTGCTATCTCCAAAAAATCTATAAATAGAGGCGTTCTCCTCTCATATTTTCATCTCTCATTGTGCATTGGTATTATGCTAGAATTGCTTTAGAATTCATAGTTATTTTCATGCTAATGTTCTTAGTTTCTAGTTTTTATGCTTTCCATGCTTAAGTCACTTAGAAATCACATGCTAGGTTTCAAATTGGTGAATGAATCTTAGTTTCTATATAGTATATGTATATCATCTTCATAACTAGCTTAGAATATCATCTTCTTGAAGAAGATTTGAGACTAGTTCCTCATACTAGCTCTTGAATCTTTCTTCTTGTTTTGTTAATCTTACATTGCATTGGGATCCATATCATTTTTTGTGTTTGAGAGAGCACACCTACATCCAATCTAAAAGAGAAAATCAAAATGAGTAGTATAGGGTGCATTCTTACTTATTTTTAATCTCTATCTAATGTTATGTTGAGTTCTTTGTTGATTGTTTGCTCCTTTACATGATTTTGAAATGATTTATGTGCTAACCCACTAATGTTTGCATGTTTGAGCTTGCTCCCAATAGATTTAAGGATTCCTCATACTACATTTTGGCATGCCCGGTGGGACCCATGTCCCTAAAATTTTTAACTTCTTGTCTTAATTCTCTTCAAATTTTTCCCAGAACGTGGATCAACATCTACGTTTCACATAGAGGCGTCTGTGCAAATGCTGGTTCTTACTGAACTGTCATTCAGCGTCTGCATTGAACTAGCATCTGCGACCTGAACTGTCGTTTACGCCTAGAATTATTAATTTCAGATTTTCCAAACTCTACTTTTTGGTTTTTGAGATTCACTATATTTCTCACGGCTTTTAAGGTTTTAGCATTCTATTTTTTATCAAAGATCCATTTTCACAAGGTGTCGTAATGCTAAGATTTCATTAAAAGTGAACAAATCTTGAAGGTTTCTCAAAAACTCACTAGCTTTTTAATATTTGGAAAGTTTGAAATGGCTAAATTTGATCTAACTAAAGACTAAGAAAAAGAAAAGTGACTTTATTTTCTGTCTTTTTGTGTTTGTAGGTACATTAGTGGCTGCGTAAATGTTGGTTCATGAACTAGCATCTGTGATTCACAAATCAGCGTCTACGCAGAACCGGCATCTGCGCTTTGTAAACTGGTGTCTCTGACTGGTATAACATCTCTCTAGTTTTTCTGTGTTTTTAGCTTGTTTTCTGCTTACTGTAATTTTTAGGCAAAAACTAGAATCAGCATCTGCGCCCTGAACCGGCGTCTGTGCTCTATTTAAGTTGGATTTATCATGTACTAACAATTTTTTAGTGGTTCTTGTGTTAATAACGCTTGTCAAAGATCAATATTCATAGAACTACTAACTAATTGTTTTGCAGCACCGCTTGTCAAAGACATAAACTCAAAACTACTCACATTTGTCTTACAGGTTGCCTCGAATCTACATCAACCAAATGATCGTGTTTGTATTAATATTTTTTAGGCACCTAGACTAATTAGTTAGATTTTTTTGGTTAATCCTAAGTGAGTGTTAGGGGATTATGCTCTCTTCCCTTTTGGGAAGATAAAAAACCTAGACACACTTACTTAGTGTTGAACAATTAAATCTTTTGGAAAGAACAAAGCATGTCTTGCATGCTTGTGGAGAAAATGATATTGGATAGGAGAGTATGCTCTTTTCCCCTTGTGGGAAAATTAGAAATCTAGACTCCTTTTTGTCGCCAATCCAGGTTACTATGAATCCTTTAGATGGGTTGCCGATTGAGGAAAAAAATCTCTCAGGAATGACCCACGTGAGAACAAGGTGTAAGCCACACCACTCTAACTCACGTTAATCAAATTTACCCCTTGGGGTTAAAGCCTCAGGAGTTGATTGGCATTTGAGCTTATACTTGGCTCTCGTCTAACTTAAGTGCGGCCTCGCAGTCTCAATCACGTTTACGTGACCACTTTTTTCAAGATGCTCTATGGGGCTATACGCCTAAATCGTGATTGCATGGACATAGAGGCTACAATCGAATGGAGAACCATACTAAACACTCTAGGCTTAGAAGCTACCCAGAACACCCCTGAAAGGTGATAATGCTTGTGCAAGGAAGATAGTAACTTCCCCCAAGATCACTCATACATTTGTGTCACCCTGAGCGTTTAGAACTGGATAATATGGCGTCATGACTGGAGCCATTATGTGCTTGGTGATGGCCATATTCTTATTATCTCTTGTGTGTGTTCCTAAGCTTATGAGCAAGTATATTCATGCTATGCCAATTCCTTAGGTATATTTTGTGCTTGAAGTGCTTGAAGATCATTGACAAACCCAAAACACAGACAGAATATCCAACATTCAAATTTGTCACATGCTTGGATCCTTCAAGGTTGCTATGTCCCTTGTCGGATTGTTTTTAGACACATGCTTATTATTTTCTGGTTTGATTATGTTGAAATTGGTTCTTGCCATAGAACA
The DNA here is from genome assembly GCA_018584345.1 of Thuja plicata. Lineage (NCBI taxonomy): Eukaryota > Viridiplantae > Streptophyta > Pinopsida > Cupressales > Cupressaceae > Thuja > Thuja plicata. The sequence continues at coordinate 200,175 of MU223889.1, forward strand.
AATCTATTAAAAAATTAGAACATGATCAAGCTCTTTGCCAGATTATCAAGACAACATCCTTTTGCAAAACATTTGGTCTTTTATGAGATATGTCCTAAAAACCTCAAACTATTCATCCAAGATCAGATCTACTTATAGGACATGACCAATTCCAAGAAGCATAAGAAGGTGAAAACTCCGTTACCACCCATGCAAAGAGAACAGAAAAACACAACCCGAGAGGATACCAAGTACCAACACATTTTCGATTCCGTCAAGCAAGAAATCCATAAATGAGAACAATTTGAAAAATTAATTTACAACAACAAGGTTGCTTGTTTCAAGGGAAAATATTGTCTAAACTCTGCTTTTGTTGGATTTGAACAATATGACTAGTCATTTTACCACAACAAACACAAGTTCCTCCTCTTCTTAAGCTCACTTAGCTTGCACTTTAGGACTTCACTTAGGTTGTCATCTTTAGAAACGCATCACACACTCGTCTTAGCATGATCTTGCATTAATCAAATCAATCCTAATCAGCCTAGCATCATCCTAATCATCATCCAAAGCATCCTTGATCACACCTCTCACTTGGTATTGCATACCCTTTTGAGTTGCTAAAAACCTACATCTTAATCAAACCCCCATCCTTGAATGTCCTTAAACTAAGCATTATTTTAGGATAATCCCCTTTGTCTTTTGCAACATCATCACCTTGATCAAAAGGTTGGTTCACATTTACAAATAATCTCATCTGCCGAAGACCACAAGTCTGTCTTAGGTAGATAATCACATCCACTTGATCCTACACTAGGGAAAGCAACCCTTAATCCTTACCTACATCAAGTCATCCTTAATCCGTAGAAGCACATCCATCATCTTAAGCACATCCTAATCCTAGTTTCATCATCCTTAGTTTCCTAGGTGCATCCTTGCATACATCTTGCATCTCATATTCCTTTAGGATAATCATTTCATGCCACCTATCACACGAGCCACTAAGAAGAGGAAGAACATGGATCCTAATCTTGCCACTAGCTCATCTAATCCAATGACTGACAATACCAACACCATGGTCACTTATGCGCCTCAGCCCAATGATCAAATAGAACATATCTGGGTAGACACTAATGAAACTCCCACTCTAAGTACCATGGAAACATTTATCAACCACCCAACGCTTGTCCACATGGTAAATGCCATGAGTGGACGCAACAACAACCAGGTACTCTTGGACATCCAACAAAAAGGACTTCAACTTCCACCTTGGATTATACCCACACTTGTCACATGACCTATGGCACTTCCAGGGGAATGTCCTTATCCCACTAGAAATAAATTTTTTGATCCACTTCAACGGGCCCTACAAGTAGGAACTCTTCTCACACAAGTAGTTCATCCCTCCATTCCACCTTCCATCATACACACAACACCCTCACCTACCTTAGGAGACCTACCTCCTGATGCCACATCAGCAGCACAAACAATACCCCTATCACTATGCAAGCACCTCTGCAAGCCACAGTCGCTCCTCTTTCACAAGCAATCCCAACATTCATTGCAAACTTTCCACCACCACCACCAGTCAGCACACAACAAACCACCATTCCACCCATTCCTACTCAACCCATTCAAAGTGCTACAACTAGTTCATAGCATCAAAGCACCCAAGTCTCCATGTCTATTCTACCTTTCTTCACCACAGGCATGCCACCTACCAATTCCTATAACCAACCCTTATTTTTGCAAGGGTCCACTTTTCCCGCTCCACCAGCAACTCAATCACAATGAATGCCAGTAGTTCCACCTCAAACATTGTTCAATCCAAATCCCCCCACACTGCAACCATCCACGAATCCCTTCGGCGTACCCCAAATTCCCATCCAACCTATCCAACAGCAACAACAACAACCTATCCAATAGCAACAACAACAACCTATCCAACAGCAACAACAACAACCTATCCAATAGCAGCAACAAAAACCTATTCAGTAGCAACAATCCATCCAACAACCATCCTAGCAACAACAATTGCAACAACAAATCACCAACCCATTCACATCCCAAGTGCAACAACACCCAATCAACCCCTTTGTAGCTGCACAGCCCACTATTCAAACTACACAGTAGCCGCAACCACAAACATAGGGGGAAAATCCCTTCATGGAACAACCACTGCAACAGTTTGCTAATCCTTTTATCCAACCCGTGCAATAGAAACAAACTCATTTTGCCAACTACATAGCCATACCATCTTCCACTGCATCACAAATAATTCCCCCTCCACAACAAGTTCTCACCGGGGGCATTCCACCGCAAAACACTTATGCAAGTGTGCAACAGGTTCATCCCACCTATCTAACGCTGCAACAAATACAAGCATATTTTTAGTAGTTGCAACAATCTTATCAAGCACCGACACCTCCTCCACTACAGTATTCCCCTCAACCACAACTTCCACCACAACAACCCGTGTACATTGACCAACAACCATCATACCAAACACCATAATATCCCCCACAAAATCCTCCATACTCGCCATTTGATCCGTATCAAGTTCAAGGAAATCTTGTAATCACGATCAACAATCCTCCCCCGCAAATCAATCATGAATGGGAGGAAATGAAGAATGCTCTCAAGGAGCTAAAAGCTGGGACATAAGCTAAAACATTTAAGTTTGAAGAGGTATGTCCTTATCCATTTGATCAATCTATCACTACCGTACCCTTCCCCAAACACTTTAAGACCCCAAAATTTGATAAATATTAGGGGAAGGGTGATCCTGTGAGTCACGTAAAAGAATTCTACATGGCCTGTCAAGAAGTGGCCTATAGTGATAACTTCCTCATGAGACTATTTCCCAAAATCTTGGGAGGCATCGCTCTTGAATGGTTCTACAAAATCCCTTACGACACAGTCTCTACTTTTGCGGAATTATCTGAGAAGTTTGTGGCCCAATACGCACATAATGTCAAAAATGAACTCTCACTCCTTGACCTATGCAATTCCAAACAAAAGGGAGGAGAAAGCCTAGCCGATTATCTTCAACGCTGGCAAGGGCTTACTACAAGGTTGTCTTACCAACCCCAAGAGAAACATCTTATTAAAATCTTCATTAACAACCCCCATCCTAAGCTTGCCTATCACATGCGCATGAACTGTATACAAACTTATCATGACATCAGAATCAAGGGTATGGACCTTGAACAAGGTCTCATAGAAGAAGGTACCATTAAGTACTACAAATAATCCCAACCTGACAAACTTAACAGTGATCGATCGCAATACTGGAACAAGAACAAAAACACAGTAACAGATGGAGCCATTGACACCAAACACGTTCAAGTTGTGGTAGCTAGTCCTAATGCACCTACCCAGAATTATCACCAAGCACCACCAATGTACCCTCAACCTCCTCCCATGTATCAACAACCCACTCTGACATATCCTCGACCAATGTATTAGCAAAACATGCACCCTCAAGGTGCGCCTATCTATCCTCCTCTAGGGACATCATATCAACACAACTACCAAGGTCCTATGAATCAGACAAATGCTATATCAGTCACGCACAGACAACAAATACCTCGCACTTTGAATATGCCACAATGCACATTTACCCCTTTGGGTGAACCTATAGATGTCATTTTCCACAAGTTGGTCCAAGCTAACCAAGTTGTGTATTCTAAAACACAGCCATTTGATGACTCAACTCCTAAGCCAGCTTGGTATAAAGACGACGAGTACTGTGAATACCATCGTATTAAGGGACACACCACTCTCAAATGCATGAAGAAAAAACACTATATTTAGGATCTCATTGACCACAAGGATATTGAAGTGGACTCTCCTACCCAATCATTGCCAAACACAGGCCTTAAAATTTATCAAAATGCATTCCCTAAACACACTTTCGGTATAGGCCCAGGCAATCCTACTCAGTCCTCTGATTAAGGGAAGGGTAAACAAGCAGAAAATGCCAACAAAAAATATTATACCAATGCCTATATCAACTATGATAATCTCACTGGCTGCATATCCCAAGTCCAATCATCCATCAATGTCATCCATGTCAAGGGTGCCGATAACCAATGCGCAATCACCACTCGTAGAGGTAGGACAACGTTCACAGGTGCTGGTCCTACCCCATTTTCTGGGACCCAATACAACATTTTGGAACACCTAGGGAATACTCCAGCCCAAATTTCCATCCTAGATCTTCTCCACACATCACCCACTTATCAAGAGATCCTCAACAAATCCTTGCAAGAATCCCTTGTTCCCAGCGACATCAACCTCAATGAATTCCAAAACCTTGTCGGACACCTGTCTACATCTTGTGGGGTCTCCTTTAGACCAATAGATGTACTCTCCAAAGAAACTGATCATAATCTCCCACTATATATCATTGTCATGGTTAAAGATTTTTCCATCAAATGGGTCATGATAGATAATGGATCAGCCCTAAATTTGTGTACTCTAAAATTCATAAAATAGTTGGGTTGCACTGAGGCTGATATAACAAATGATGTCATCACAATAAAAGCATATGACAATCTAGAGTGTACTTCTAAAGGCACAATATCATTGCCCATTCAAGTGGGCCCTGTTATCCAGGATACATTATGTCATGTTGTTGATCTTGACCTCCCCTTCAACATTCTCCTTGGACGCCCATGGATTCATTCTATGCAAGCCATCCCATCCACCTATCATCAGTGCATCAAATTCCCATATAAAGGCACTAATATTACCATTCGCACAGATCCCAAGCCCTTCGCATACTGTAATGCATTGGAGACATCCTTTCCACATTCCAATCATTGTCCTAGGATTGATATTGGTACCACTATCGCCAGCTCATCTCAAATCCATTCAGACTGAGAAAAAATCCTCTCCTCTACCTTTTCCATGGTCAAGATCAATAACAAAGGTTGTGGTGAGTACACTTTATATGATGCCTTCGCAGTTGGAGCACTGCCAATTGATCCTCACACTCAAGGCCGCCAGCCTAATCTAAGCAAAATAGAATCAGAGACAACCAAGGCATTACAATTTGGTTCTACCACTTTTATATCAAAAGGTACTTTGATTGGCCAGGAAATGGCACCAAACATCAACCAATGGCTATATAAAGATCCACCACCCAAGGACACAAGTCGCCTCAATTACTTCAAAGATAAGTACCCCGCAACGCACAAACTGGAGACAGAAAAATGGAACTACCAAGGAGGTGGCCTTGGTTATGAAGAGTAAGGGATGAAAGATCCTATTATACCTACCTGACTAGAAAAGCACCTGGGCCTTGGCATGGGCTCTGATATGAATGGGGGCACCAACGAGTTCATTAACTATTCCTTTTGTCCGTCCCTGGGTGAAATCACTGACATCAAAGATATCTCGGAAGAGAAAGTTGTGAGAGCTTATGACAATGTTTTTGACGATGAAACCTTCCTGGGCAATGTTGTCCTACAACAAATTTCCATCCTCTTCATTAACCTTCCCCTCTGCCATCCTGAACTCATAGATTGGGACCAACCAAGTGTCGTACACGTCAATGAGTTCCAAAGTGAGGACGTGCTCCTAAGCTTTATGGGAGCAATCAAGAAAAGTAGTGACTAGGGGAAAGACTCAGCATATGTCTACAAACTAGACCCAAAGGCATATTTTGGGGAAGAGGAGAACTTTAGACGCAAAAATGACATGGAAAACAAAAATAAAAAAAGAGAAAAATTGATCTCCTAGAGAAAACCCCTCTGGGGCGCTATCTGATCATAAAAAAGTAAAAAAAAAGGGTGTATCCCCTGGTGAAAACCTCTCTAAGGCGCCAAAGGATGAAGATTCTCCTCTTCCTCTTATCTAAGATTAAAGACTTGAACAATCATCAATACTCATTGAAGAAGAAAAACCTGTCAATCTGGGTACTAAAGAAAATCTCGCTATCACATACATAGCAGCATCTCTGACTGAAGCAGAAGAAAGTGATCTTGTCACTTTATTAAAGGAATCCATCAACAAGTTCACATGGTCTTACTCCCACATGCCAGGGTTAGATGCCAACTTGGTGGTTCACCATCTAGTAATGGACCCAAACATCAAACCTGTCAAGCAAAAGCTCATAAAGATGCACCCTAAAGTGGTATTACTTATTAAAGTAGAGCTAGAAAAATTAATCCAAGCCAAGATCATCCGCCCCATTGACTATTCTGACTGGATCTCTAATATGGTGTCCGTCTCTAAGTCTAATAAATCAATCAGGATATGTAAATATTTTAGAGATCTCAGTAAGGCATGTCCCAAGGATGATGTCCCCTTACCAAACATTGACATGATTGTGGATCTCATAGCAGGACATGAGATGTTGTCACTCATGGATGGCTTTTCTGGATATAATCAGATCTCCATTGTAGAAGAAGATCAGCATAAGACAACATTCACAACCCCTTGGGGCACCTTCTACTATAACATGATGCCTTTTGGCTTAAAGAATGTTGGGGTAACCTATCAAAGAGCCATGACTATCATTTCTCATGACATGATTCACAAGATCCTTGAAGACTATGTGGATGATATCTTGGCAAAATCAGTAAAAAGGGAAGATCACCTAAATATTCTGGAATGCGTCTTTGATAAAATTGGACACTACTACTTAATGCTCAACACTAAGAAATGTGTCTTTGGAGTCACATTAGGCAAACTCCTAGGGTTTATTGTATCCAGACGAGGCATTGAAATTGATCCAAAGAAAGTACAAACTATCATAGAGATGCCTCCACAACAAACACTCCGACAGCTACGTAGTGTCTAAGGAAAGCTATAATCTGTACATCATTTCATCTCTCAACTAGCAGACAAGTGCCAACCATTCACTCATCTCCTCCAAAAAGACAACACATTTAAGTGGGATCCTCAATCCCAGAAGAGTTTTGACAAAATTAAAGAATACTTGGCTAATCCACCCATCTTGGTACCACCTATACCTGGTTGACCACTCATCCTATACATTTTTGCTACTACCATAGCACTGGGGGTGCTCCTCGCTCAATTGAATGATGAAGGCAAAGAAAGAGCTATTTATTATATCAGTCAAACCTTAGTGGGTTATGAGCTCAATTATTCTCCTATGGAAAAAGCATGTCTGGCAGTGGTCTTTGCCACTCAAAAAAATTTCCATTGCATTCTTAGTCACACAACCAAGCTCATTTCAAAGGTGGATCCTCTCAAGTACCTACTCTCTAGGACTACACTTACAGGTCAAATGGCAAAATGTGTTATGTTGCTAAGTGAATTTGATATTCAGTATGTCGACAGAAAAGCCATTAAAGGGCAAGTCATTGCCGACCAGCTAGCTGAAGCACTGTTGGTAGATGCATATACTTTGGTTATAGAATTTCTAGATGAGCATTTGTGCATGATAGAAGAACAACCAACATGGTAACTCTACTTTGATGGGTCCTACACAACTCATGGCGCAGGGGCAGGAATACTTTTTGTCACACCTCAAGGTGATTACATCCCCATGTCATTCAAATTGGGATTTCCCTGCACAAACAACATTGCAAAATATGAGGCACTAATGGTAGGACTCCGCATGGCCATAGAATGAAACATCATAGATATCCAGGTCTTTGGCAATTCCCAACTCATCATCAAACAAGTCCTAGATGAGTATCAAACCAAAGATGAAAAATTGATGCCATATAAGCAGATGGTTGACAAGCTAAAAGAACACTTCCTCCACTTATAGATAACACAAGTACCATGCTTACAGAACAAATTTTTTGATGCAATAGCCACAATTGGCTCCCTTCTCGAGATTCCTCACGAGTCTACGCAATACGAATTCTTAGTTTAGTAACTACATGCTCCCGCTTATGAGAATAATGAATTGAATCACGTATGTGTCTTGGTTGGTCCCCAGTCCCTGTGGTACCATGATATCCAAGCTTACCTACAAAATGGTATCATATATCCTCATCTCACTACAAACCAATGCCAAAACTTTATCATCAGAGCATCCCATTACACCCTTGTAGCCAATACCCTTTATCGTCGAGGTTATCACAACGTGCTCTCTAGATGTCTAGATGAAAATGAAGAAGCCCAGGCTTTACAAGAGGTACATGCTGGAATCTGTGGTGCCCAAATGAGTGGCATGGTCCTAGCCAAGCAACTTCTACATATAGGGTACTATTGGCCTACAATGGAACATGATGCTTGTGAGTTCATCAAAAAGTGCCTACCTTGTCAACAACATGCTAATTTAATCCATGCTCCTACTCAGGACCTCAGACCTATTGCCCTCCTTAGCCCTTCTCTTGTTGGGGTTTTGACCTTGTTGGTAAGATTACTCCCCTCTCTTCTGAAGGCCACAAGTACATAATCATAGCTGCGGAGTATTTTACAAAGTGGGTCGAAGCAATTCCGCTCACACTCACTACTGCTGTCCAGATATCCAAATTCATCCTCTATCACATCATTTTCCACTTCAGCATACCCTCCACCATCTTCACAGATCATGGTAAACCATTTGAAAATCAACACATCAGTGATCTCTATGCTCACCTCCATATCCATCACCATTTCTCTAGTCCATATTTCCCACAAGGTAATGGCCAAGCTGAGGCAACTAATAAAACCATCCTCAAAATCCTCAAGAAAATTGTCAATGATACTGGTCATGACTGGCATCTCTAGATCAATCCTTCCCTTTGGGCATATCACACTTCCTACCATACTCCTACTGGCACTACTCCCTACTCCCTAGTCTATCGTGCTGAAGCAGTCTTACCAATTGAGGTCAAACTACCTTCCCTCTGAGTATCACTAAATGATGAAGATTACCAAGTAGCACAACTCACACAGTTGGATCTCCTAGATGAGAAGCTCCAGCAAGCTTATGATCACCTGATTGTTTACCAGAATAGACTCAAGCTAAACTATAACAAGAAGGTCCACCCACGCCAGTTCTAGGTAGGGGATCTTGTGCTAAAAGAAAATTAGAAAGTGGGTACTAATCAAGAAAAGAAAGGCAAGTTTGAAGTCACCTGGCAAGGCCCATATGTTGTCACTGCATGCTTCATTTTTGGGGCATATCAACTCTCCACTCCTAAAGGGGAACCATTGAATGATCCTATCAACACCATTCATCTCAGGTGCTTCTATGCCTGACGGTTGGTTGTTCATTCCAGTTATCTAAGAAAATCCATAAAAAGTATTAAAAAGTCCTGAAAAAAGCACAAAAACAATGAAAAATAATCTTGAAAAAATCTCTAAAAAGAAAAAAATGAAGCTGAAAAATGGTTGTCCCAGTGAAAACCTGGTAAACAGGCACTTGGGCAATATCAAAAAAATAAAAAAAAATCAAAAAGATCCAAAGAAATCAAAAATAAAAATAAAGAGAAAAACTTTCGTCCAATGGTGAAAACTTGGCAATCATGCACCTTGGACAAGTATGGGTGATGAAAAATTGGAAACAGGCATCACACATAGTGGACCATTCCATTATTTATCAAAATCTCATTTCCTTCCATCCCCAGCACTATCTCTGCATTCCCTATATTCCCTGGGTGTTCACATATCATACGCACTAGTCCGCGCTGATCTCCCTATCTCGTATCCTGAGCTTTTGCACACATAATCTTGTATATTACTGTCCAAATCCTTGAGCATTAGTCCCATATATTTTTCATGTCTTGAGTTTCTCCTTGTAAGATCCTACATTGGTTCCATAGTTTGCTTGTAGTGCACATTTGGTCAATCAACTTGGAAAGTCCCATCTTTCTGGAAATGAGTCTTGAGGATGTATCCTTCCTCTCATGAACTTAAATCTAGATCATCATCATCTTTGGGTTCTCACAGGATGTACCCTTCCTCTTGAACTAATCAATCAGTGCACGCAACTATCACGAACATCAAGACAAGTAACATGATCCAATCAAATCTCAACAGCAACCTTTGTACGTAATCAATGTAACTAATCGTTGGTAATTAATCTGCTTAGTTTGATCCTTGTACATTCGTGATGCATTCCATCTTCCCACCATCATGCTAACATCCTGAGTTGTCATCTTGCTAACATTCCATACCCGATCCTCTATAGTCCACCTGTCTAGTTTATCAGTTGATTGTGACACACAAAAAAAAAAAAAGAGTCCCATTACACCCATTGCATCCATTTTGTCCATTACCTCTCATATCAATATTTCATCTATTCATTAGACTTATTAGATTCATCATTTAGATTGCATTAGATCCATCATTCAGGACACATTGTTCATTAGTAAATTGCATTAATCATCATGTCAATAGTTAGCATCATTTTAGAACTTTGCATTATTAATCCATTATTTAACTTGCATAATCAATTCATTTTTAGGTTCATTTTATCATCTTGCATTGATAAATTCATTTTAGATTCATTTTATCACCTTGCATTATTAAATCCACTTAAGCATTCATTTTATCATCTTGCATTGTTAAATTCATTTTAGATTCATTTTATCATCTTGCATTGTTAAATTCATTTTAGATTCATTTTATCATCTTGCATTGTTACTCCATTTTTAGGTTCATTTAAGTCATCTTGCATTGTTAATCCATTTTAGATTCATTTTAGTCTTGCATTGTTAAAAACATGTACATATTGCATAATTAAGTCATTTAATATTTAGATTTCATTGTTCACTCATTTGCACATTCATTTTAATTCATCTTGCATTGCTCATCCATTTTAGGTTCATTATCTTGCATTGTTAATTCATCTTGCATAGTTCATCCATTTAGGTTCATGTCACATTTTTACAACATTTAGATTCATGTACCACTTGCATAATCAATTCATTTAGATTCATTTTAGTCTTGCATTTGTTAAAGCATCATTTAGGTTCATCTGGCATGCATAAAATATCAGCATATATATATATATATATTGCATACATCATAAAAATACATCACATCCTACATCCACACATGTCAGTACATCATATAGATATAAGCATCATCCATCCTGCATAAGTCATACATCATATATACATAATCAAGTCATCTATATACATCACATCCTGCAAGCATCAAATGTCACTAATCATATAATAGTATGCATCAACACATCATATAGATCATACATCATAAGCATCATAATAGTCCTCATCAATCATATATATATCAATATCTGTCAATAAAATACATCACGTGCACCTCAGTGCCAATATACATGTATAATCTCAAAAATGCAAAATTGTGTGTCATATGATCCTCTGATGAATCATACTGGTGGCTGTGATGACCCACCTCCCTTCTCTGGTGGTGGAGGTGGTGGCATCCCCACTGATCCCTATGATGTTAAAGACCACACTGTGCTCTGAGAATGTGACCTCTCTGAGTAGTCTCATCTCTGTCCCTCAGGAACTAGCTGATGATATAGTGCTCCGTAATGGGATGCCTCCCTACCTGCCCTATTCGCATCTCTATGAGCTGTGAATGCCTCAGCCACCACCTGTCCAACCCCACCTGCTACAGCTGCCTACCTAGCGATGTCATGCTTGGCCCGGTACATCTCCACCCGTTACAGTGTTGCATCCCTCTCTGAGGTCAATGCAGAGATCTACTCAGTAGCCTGCTCCATCTGTAGGGTCAGCGTATCCAGCTGGCCCATAAGAGTATCTATCTCGGTATGTAGCTCTCCCGCATCCTAGGTCAGATCCACCATAGAAAACTCTCCTAATTCCACCCTTCCTTGAAGAGTGTCCAGTGCACCCTCTACCTTGTCAACCCGTGCTATCTCTGCGGTCAATAACCCCTATATCCGAGCAATCTCTGCATGCAGGCTCACATCAAACACCACTACCATGTCTAGCAAACCTCGCAGTCTGGTGCACTCTGTCTAAAGACTGTCTCACTCTGTGATGACAGTATCATAGGTCTCCTATGCTACATACCCTACAGGTGGCCCTTGTGGCTCTTGTACCTATGGTGGCACTGGTGGATGGTCTATACCTCTCTATCTGGTGGATGGTCCTCCCCAGTAGAAAGAAATTGGTTTAAACATATGAGAGGTATAAAAATTCCTCAAACCCATCCTCCACCCCTGCTACCTAGTCCATAGCCCCCCATGGCTCTCATAGCCTGTATGGGGTCCAGCAGAAAACCTGTACCTCATCTAAAAGTCATCGCCAATATCCAGTCTGGCTGACAGAGGTGTATCTCAAAGGGAGCCTATATCTGCAGGCATAAGGCTCCCCAGGCTATCGTGACTCCCTGACCCTCATCGGTCGGAACAATGCAATGTGCTCCCAAGCCCACACTAACATCAAAGCCACCCTAGTACCCATGTTGTGTGCCTCGTGGTACACAGCCATGTGTAGATCATGGCATAGTTGTCCTAGGACAACATACCCCCAATAATAAGAGGTCCCCTCCTCCAGCATCTGTGCTAGTGCCAATGACCATCCCATACCAAAGCCATGTCCCGCCAGATCTGCTAACATGCGTCCCCCGATCAATCCCACAATATAAAGTGTTATCCGCCTCAATCTCCTGTCAACCGCTGGCTGCCAGGGCATCCAAGTTTGATATGTCAAAATCTGCCTCATTGGCCACCTGAAAGAAATCTCCATATAGTGATCACTGTCCTCCAATCAGTATCAAGGAATCGCCCCTTGAATAGGTATCCATAGAATATGCCAGACATCCTCCAAAGTAATTGTCGCCTCTCCAGTAGGCAAGTGAAAGGTGGTGGTGTCACTGTGCCACCGCTTGATCAGCACGGTCATCATCCCATTGTGATCCCATAGCCTAGGCCAATGGGGCACATAGTCCAACCTAACTACCGCTAACAAGCCCTAGTCATCCTCTGTCAGCTGCAACTCCAACTCCATAGTAGGAGGCCAATGTTCTCACGATCCCAATGGTGGGAACTGCTTCTGCAAGAATTTCAAAATCCACCATGTCAGTCACCTTTGTCTTGACCCAGCGGGGGCCAAGGATGGGTCAGCATAAGACCTAGGTACAAGATGCCCCACTTTGGGAAGGGTTAGACTAGGACTTCCCATTTCCCTCCCTCTCGGTGTTTTCCCTTTTAGGCATAGACATCGGTTCAGCCATAAATGCAGGTCCATACACTGGCATCTCTGATATGCTTTCCTATAGATCGACATCTTCAAAGATGTGGGTCTGGGTCTGCCATCTTCGAAGACGCTGGTCCGGCACCGTCACCTCTGGAGACACTAATCTAGAGATTGGTGTCTGTGAAGACATCGATCCCCTCATTAATGCCCCATCTACCCCCCCAAAGCATTAAATAACTTCACTAACAATAAATGTGAGGTCTTGGATAGCCCACTTACCCATACCAGTCGCTCAATGGGCCTCCCATGTGTGCACACATGCTCTCCAAGCTACCCCTTCATCCTCTTGTCAGCCATCTTTTCACTCTAGAGCCCAACTTTCACTATTCACTATTCACAAATGACCTTCTTTAACCACCCCAACCCCTCTTATAGCCCCTGTTTTCCCTGAAATTTTTTTCCCACCCTCGTTTCCCCGCCCCCATGTATATTTTTGTATATATCATCCTATTGTAAAGCTGAAATATGCATAAAATCTCAAAAACATTTTAAAATCATGAAAAATCCAAAAAATTCAAAAATTCCAAAAATTCCAAAAACATCAAATATTCTCCAAAATCGTGCAATAAACACTTCATTCTTTCTGCATTGTTCCAGATCTTAGTTTTTAGCCACATTTCAACTCATGCGACTGCGACACTATTTTTTACCAAATCAATTTTGTGACTGCCTATCCTTGCTCTCCATCTTGTTCACATCTTTTGCCAGCGAATCTCTTTTATCAAAACAAATCCAATCTTGGCCTGTCAGGATGCATCCTTCCGGCGTCAGCTTATCAAATCCTTCATCACATCAATCCTGTTCATGGCAAGAACTTTGGACCGAATGACTGCTTGGTCATGATGCCTTCTTTATTGATTTTATCTTCCTGTGTCAGTTAAACTCTACTCACCACTACCTCGATCTGCTACATCTTGGTGCATTGTGACTGATCGTTACTGATACATGTGTCTTTTGTAGTGTGTTTTTGTTTGAGCGTCAAGTCCATGCAAAAGGAATCTTTTCATCTATGTTTTCTAACACCTGATGCATACCTCATATTGCAATATCAAAATCGGATGTGCTCTCCACACTTTTACACACAAATGGATCCCCAATGCTCATTAGCTGCATTTAATCTCATTTGCATTTGCATTCTTAGCTGCATTCTTAATTTCATTTCAGAAGGCTTCTATTTATTCCCTCCTTCCTTTCCTCTCTCTCGTTGCATCCTTTTTTGAGAAAATCCCACAATATTGTCTTTGTTGTGTTCTTTTCTCAAGGGGGCACAACCATGTACCGTCATTGCTTCAGCATGACTCCTAGAAACCCTCTTCCTCTGGGGCAACTCATTTTCTTGTCTTTGACAAAACGTCACTTGTGATGCCACGTCAAAGAGGGGCAAAATGTAGATGTCTAAAAATTTTAATATTATTTTCCCTCTTATTCCTCTAACTATTTAATTCAATCAATTAAATAGTTTCATTTATCAATAGTTTAAATATTATTCTAATGTGCTTTATTTAAATACATTTGCCTCCACAAAATCCCCTTTTAATAAATTTATATTTATTAAATCCTCCATTTTCCTAATTCGTCTAAACCATAATTTATTCAAATTTGATTTGAATAATACCCTAAAACCCTAGCTAGGAACCTATTAATCATATCCTAAAGCCTACCCTATTCCTACCCTACTCCCATCATCTCATTTCCTAAGTATACTTTCACACCTAACTATCCTTTAACCATGTTTAATGGGTGATTCCTAACCTTTTTAAGGCTAATGGAATTCTCACCCACATGGGTAAATTCTCTCCCAAATGGGCACCCATTCCTCTTTAATTCCCTCTTACAACTTTGTCTCCCCTTTTGAAATATTGAGCTACTCAATATTAATGCCAATTTTGACTCAAAATTGGCCATCTTTTCAAGTTTATGTATCTCCCATGTGGCTCTTATGTGGATGCCACATAGGTGCCACTTCATCCAAGACTCTTCCTATCTCCAAAAGCTCTATAAATAGAGGCCTTCTCCTCTCATATTTTCATCTCTCATTGTGCATTGTTATTATGCTATAATTGCTGTAGAATTCATAGTTATTTTCATGCTAATGTTCTTAGTTTCTATTTTTTATGCTTTCCATGCTTAAGTCACTTATAAATTACATGCTAGGTTTCAAATTAGTGAAATGAATCTTAGTTTCTGTATATTATATGCATATCATCTTCATAACTAGCTTAGAATATCATCTTCTTGAAGAAGATTTGAGACTAGTTCTTCATACTAGCTCTTGAATCTTTCTTCTTATTTTGTTAATCTTGCATAGCATTGGGATCCATAGCATTTTTTGTGTTTGAGAGAGCACACCTACATCTAATCTAAAAGAGAAAATCAAAATGAGTAGAATAGGGTGCATTCTTACTTATTTTTAAGCTATATCTGATGTTATGTTGATTTCTTTGTTGATTGTTTGCTCCTTTACATGCTTTTGAAATGATTTATGTGCTAACTCACTAATGTTTGCATGTCTGAGCTTTCTCCCAATAGATTGAAGGATTCCTCATACTACACCAATCAACTCATGCCAAAGTTCTTTTACGCAAGAAATATCCATGAATCCATGATAACATACATGAAACAAGCATCTAACTCTCAATGTGTCCAACATGTCAGCATAACATAGTCAACCATTATCCTCCATCACAACTGTACTTGGTAACAACATCTCATCCTCCTCTACATGAAAATAAATCAGAAAACCATATAAAAAAATCATGCCACCAATATGAATATGCATCAATAATAAAAGATCAATGAAAATAAATAACCCATATCCAAGCCATATATGAAACCTATTAGTATAAATTTCTTACACAACTGCACAACTTGTAGACCCAACAAGAGAACATACATATCCAAACAAAATATTGATAACCATGTCAACATGAGACCAATCTAATATATAAACCAAGTATACAATGACATCAAACCCAAATCTTCAAGAAAAAACCATGTCATAAACTCATAATGTCACCATAATCAAAATAAACCATAAAAATATTTGATCAATATATCACCAAATAATTCATGCCAAACCTACACCAAAGTGTAGAGCTCTCAAAGAGATTTTCATTGACTATTTGAAGTCCAAAATATTACTCAGTATGCCCAAGTTATGCTCCGTAGAAGAAAATCAGCCTCCAAGGCCATAAATACAATAACATAGATCCCAAAAAATCTCCCATGCCCCCATAAAATCAATTTTCCATAATTCCCCAATAGGCCAAAAAATAATTTTCATTTTCCTTCTCAGCTCTGTCATGACCCCATATAAATCTTAGATATAAAACATCACATAAATCCTGACATATAAAATGCAACAACAAATAACATTGGGCTGATTTTTTTTAAATTTCAAATTTCAAAGTTTTTATTACAAAAACTTAATTTTTTTTTTGTTTTAAATCCCCAAAGGGATGGCGGTGGCTCCCACCGCCCAACCCACCATAGTGGGGAGTAGGGGTCGTAGAGCCTGGCGGTAACCTGCCAATAGACTGCAGATGGGTATGGGGTCGGGGGTGGTGGCCTGACCCCGCCCAAAAAAACTTTTTTCTTCCATTTACAGGTTTTTAAAATTTTTCGCTTGCAGATTTTTTTTTAAAATTTTTCTGATGAGACTATCGTCTAGTCCGTATGGTCATACAATTGTATAGGCAAAAAAAAAATTGCCTTAGATTTCAACATCACCTAAAGGGGTCAAATTTTATATCAAATTCACTAGAAGGCTAACCTGGATCCAATGGTGAGGTTCATTTCTTCCTAGGAGGACATTTCTGAAAACTCCCCTTCAAAACCCTCATTTAAATGAAACATCCAAAAAACCCTTGACCAACAATTTCACATAAAATCATATATGTAAAGCCCTACAAATCTACAACCCCCAAAACTGCAACAAACCCTCATATCTTGCATTTCCTTAACATTTTTTCATGAATTTCCATAGATTCAACCTAGGATTATAACAATAAAACCTGGCTCTAATACTACTTGTTATGGAACTTGCAGTCACATTATAGAAATTTACACATAACCCATAATAGATCTTATGCTAATAAACACTTAGAATCCACATGCAAGAGAATAGACAACATACACACAAAAATGTGATGCAAGATATACCCTAGGAAAATCCTCATGAGGGAAAAATCTAGCCTCTTAAAGTATCCATCACTATGTATTATTCAACCATTGTAATAAAACCATGTAAGCCTTCAAAGCCCTAGCCAGAACCAACCACTCCATGTGAACAAGCATGAATCCACACATCCCATGCCATGCTTCCAACCTTCATGAATGCTACCTTGGCTAACCTGTCTAACCTCAACAACTACCCTTGTGGTTTTATAGAAACAAGCTCCCACTAAACCACTAAGTGGTATTATATAAACCATGTGCTACCTAACCCCATTGATCTATATTCAATATTGGGTACTTTATTTCCCTAATATTAAATAATTACATCAAATATTATCACAATTTTACAATACAACTCACCAAGAATATTTTATGGGAATCTCTACATGTTGCACATCAATCTAAGTACAACATTATACATAATGGAATAAAATATTACAATAATAAACACTATTATGCAATGTGTACAACACACATTTTTCCATCAATCTTAAGGGGTCCTACGACACCTAATGACCACTTATGACCCCTAGGAGCTCTTATGACCCCTAGGAATACATCTTATGGGTCATAAGGGGTCCTATGACACCTTATGACCCCTTAAGACCCCTAGGAATACACCTTAGAGGTCCTAAGGAGTCATAAGGGGTACTAATGACCCATAAAACCCCTTATGACCCCTTATGACCCATAAGAATACATCTTAGGAGTCCTAAGGGGTCTTAAGGGTTCCGACAACGCCTTATGACCCCCAAGTATACATCTTATGGGTCATAAGGGGTCTTAGATACCCCTTAATACCCCTAAGAATACATCTCAGGTGTCATTAGGGGTCATAAGGGGTCCTAGGACCCATTATGACCCCTAAGAATACATTTTAGGGGTCATTAGGGACCACTAAGAATACATCTTATGGGTCCTAGGACCTCTTAAGACCCCTTATGACCCTTATGCCCCCTTAGGACCCCTAAGAATACATCTTAAGGATCATAAGGGGTCATAAGGGGTCTTATGACAGATTAATATGTCCTAGGACCCCTTATGACCCCTAGGAATACATCTTATGGGTCCTAAGGGGTTTTAAGGGGTCTTAAGGGGTCCTACAACCCCTTATGACCCTTTAAGACCCCTAAGAATATATCTTAGGGGTTGTTAGGGATCTTAAGGGGTCATAGGACCCCTTACAACCCATAAGAATACATCTTAGGGGCCCTAAGGGGTCATAAAGGTTCATATGACCCCTTATGACCCCTTACAACCTCTAATAATACATCTTAGGGGTCATAAGGGATCATAAGGGGCTCTATGACAAATTAATGTGTAAGTAATAATAGTCCACCAACACAACTGAGAGGGGGGTGAATCAGTTGTGAGAGAAATAAATTCAAATTTAAACTTTATAAACCAATTACTCAATGAAAATATGAACACATCAAATATAACACCATAACACAAGAACTTGTTGTCAAGGAAACCCTGTTAAGAGAAAAGCCCCAGTGGGAATTATCACCCACAAATAATGCATTAAAAGTATCGTATCCCTGTTAGGAGATTTAGCCTTGTTAGGAGCTGATTATTACATACAATACACAACCTTGTTAAAGGACATACCATGTTAGGAGTCAAGATAAATAAGAGTCTCACTGCCCATGCACACTTCCCAAATGTGAAGGTTAAATCCACCTTCTGGACTCAATGTCCAAAATACAGATATAAGAGTAACAATAACCAGTAAACTGACTGGTAGCAACTTGCTTTTCTTAAATAGTTCTAATGAAGTTCATCATAATCACTAATGCAGGAGCATTATGGGTTTTCTCAGTGACTACTTTGGAGTTCTTGGAGGGGTTCTTGTTAGTTTCTTTGGAGAGTACCTGGAGAGTAGCTCGGTCGCTGAAGGGATCAACACATACTGTTGCTCGACTTATATGGTATTGCTCGGGATGTGTTGTTTTCTCGACATGTGTTGTGGCATGGAAATGATTGAGGGAGCTCGGTCATCATGCTTTGTCAGTGATTCTTGTTAGTTTGTTGATGCTCGACAATGCTTTGCTGGTGGTTGTTGGCACTCGATAGTCTGGCTTGCCGACTAGTGTTCTTGCAGATTTGGGAGGCCAACTTGATGCATTTAATATGTGTAGCGTGTGATCATGATGTGGATCAATCGTGGGGATGTGTTTGGACCTATTTGGGTCTTGGATCTTTATCCTATGTGCATTTAATAATTGCTTTAAGATTACTTAAGGAATTTTGTATTTAGTTTTCTTCTAGATTTTTCTATTTGCAATAGGCCTACTTGTGGTTGTGCTAGTATATAAGGAGGTCTGGGGTAGGGTCATTGGAGCTAGTTGTAAGTGGGTAGATAGAAACAACAAATTTCTTGGAGGCTTGTGATCACAAGTTTAGATCTAGTTTTCTTCCACTTAGCTATAGAGTAGAGTTGGAGAGAAGTAAGGAATATGAGTAGAGGAGCAGCCTGAAGTTGTGAATTTGTGAGCAGAGCTAGTGGCTGAGGCTTAGGAACAAGGAGATTGTTTTGAGGCCTATGTGCACAAGTTTAGATCTTTCTAGATGTTTCTACCATATTTTTGTGGCCTGTTGTTATAGATCTGGATATATAGGGTTAGGGTTGAGTTGGATCTTGAGGGATCTTGCAGAACTATTATTTTCTTTATAATTGGTCGTAATCAAGAAGGCCTTACAGCCTGACACAATGGATGTAATCAGTTGTTTATGAATAAGATTTAAGATTGTTATCAGATCTTGGTTTCCTATTGTGATTCAATTGTGTGGTTGTTTAGCTAGGAGCTTGGACATCTCCTTTGGGGATTCTCTCAGCCTTGCACTACGTCAGGTGGTATCAGAGCTTGAAGTTCATGAGTATGTGGACAAATCATTGAGGGTGAGATAGTTTGCACCAGGAACTTGGGTTGGGTGAAGTATATTAGAGAAGAGTTAGATCTTGTGGTGGATTTTTATTTCTGGAGTCCTATATCTTTGTTGTGAGGTGGCAGGTCATGGTTCTAACTTACAATTTCAAAGGACTTGCAGATGGATCTTGATATGGATCGATGGTTGCAAAGATGGAAGTTTGATCTTGTTGAGTGAAGGTTGGATTGGGTTGGAGATTTTTTGCAGAGGGTTTGTAATGATCTTGAAGGATGCCTCCAAGAATATTGGACCCGAGGGTGATTGAATATCTCTATGATGTAGTTGAGAAGAATATTTCTAAGAAGTTTGCTCGGTTCGAAGATTTCTAAGATTTCTATGATTCTACTGATCTGGAAGAAATTTTTCTGACTGGTTAGAAGATTTGTTCAAGAGAGAAGAGGGTGTGACAAGGTCGAGGTGGAGGTTGGTTTTGTTAATCATTATATGGAGTCTGATGCGAAACCTGCAGAGCCATTTGTGGCCATTGTTGAGGAGATTCTTAACCTTGTTTATGTTGGGATGGAGGCTTGTCTTCATGATCAGTTGGTTGTGTCTAACATGGAAATTGTAGAGCACCTATTTGTGGATAATCAGGATTCTATGGGTGATGATTTACATGTTGCAAAGCATCTTGTTGTGAGCAATGAGATCGTTGGTGTAGTGAATTTGGCTTGTGTTGATGAGGGATTTCAGATTGTTGTTGATGTGGATTTAGCTTTGGATATACATGTTGTTACTACGAATGTAGATTTAGATACTCTTATTCCTAAGATGGGTTGTGGTGATAAGTTGCATGTTGATTGGTTAGTGGTGATACAGATGCTTCTTGTTTTTGGATGGCTAGAGCTGTAGACACCTAAAATTGACCAGGTGTTCTCTAAACAACCAAATCTGCATTTTTCATCAAATTGGTCCTAATCTCATTAAATTGCATCAAAATGGATCAAAATAAAATCAAATGGACATTTATTAATCAAAGTGGACAAAATCAAATTAAATCAAAGAATTAATTAACCATGACATCAAATAATCAAATATAAGCCTAAAAAGGATCAATCAAAATTATATAATTTATTTTAATCAATTAGTTGTATAGTTTAAATAAAAAATCAAATTGAACCTATTCATCGCTACATGGCTAATTTAATTAATTGATTAAATTAAATAACCATAATATTCTTCAATATGAATTTGAGCAACCAATGGGAATTGAGAACACAAAGCACATGGATCACTCCTAAATTTGAATCTCAATCACTCATTTTGAACTTTGAATCTCAATCACTCAAATTTTTCCCTTTGTCCCAACCTTTGAGACAATCATTTAAATTGTCCCCCCATTTGAAACCATTTTAAATCCTCTCACTCAGCCATGGCTTAACTATGATCAATTAAATCCACCCCTACACTTGGGAAAATCCTATAAATAGAAGCCATTTTGAGAGCATTGAGGATCCTAGAAATTCGAATGCAAAGCATGAAATCTCTTCTCATTTTCATAGCAATTTGAGCATTTTGAGAGTTTATCATAATATTTTTGCATCATGGAGATAATTTTGAGTGTATTTGAATACAATTTTATCATGATTTGAGAGAATTGAGCTAGATTTAGGCATTTATCTTTATCAAATTCTCATTCTAGCATTGTCATTGATATAGATTAAGGTTGAGAGCTTTGTCAACATTCTTAGATAGAGAGCCATGAGATACTTATTGATTTGATTTCAATTCTTAGCTAAAATTTCCATTATTCTTCCATAGAATTGTAGTTAAATAAAGAAATTTCATGAAGGTGTAATTAATTCACACACAAATGGCACCCACTATGGGGCTTTGAGCCTCAATTCATCGTTTATTTCAATTTTTGTGTGTTTTTCCTTCAATTTTGTGTTAATTTTGCAGTTTGCGGGAGAAATGACGCCTATGAGCAATCTAATGATGCCTGCCAGTACAGAAGTAATGCCTACAATATTATTTCTAATTCTATCTTAAATTCTTCTACCGCCTATGAGATAAAGTGTGACACCTGCAAGTGTAAAGCGACACCTCTGACTCGAGAAACACCGCCTACAAGCTGCCTTTTGACGCCTGTGATCAGTCTTTTAGCGCAATTTAAACTTTCTGTAGCGCCTGTTAATTTTGTTTTAATGTCTGTTCATTTTTAAATTCTACATGTTAGGATTTAAATTTCACTTGCAAAGTTTTGAATACTCTTAGTAACAGTTAAATAACACCTGTAAGCTGTTATATAACGCCTGCAAATTGTTGCATGTTATTGAGTTTAAATTAATATATTCTCTATTTTGACTCTCTATTTTTATGTTTTCTACAGATGAAACAACACCTAAAAGTGCAGAAGCCAGGATTGAGGGGTACAAGACCAAGCAAAAAGGTGATGATCTTCACAAAATACTCTAAACAACTTCAATGTGCAAATCTTTTGGAAAATTTAGAGTTAGAAGAATATTTGTATGAGCATTACATAAAAGTTAGTAGTGCATACAAAAAGAAGTTTCCTACTTTAAATTGATTTTATGCTTTAGATTCTTAAGCTTGATTTTGGTAAATTTGATCAAAAGAACTTAGTTGTATTTTCAATTTGATTTCAAGTTTTTCTTCACTTTGTTCCTTTGTGTTGACTAACTTGTTGGTGGAGTCGAAGTGGGAACTATCGCCACTAGGTGAGTAAGAAAAAAAAGCATAAAAACCTCAAAAAAGTGCCTAGCCTTTGCTAGCTACAAAAGAGGTACTTTTCAAAACAAGTTTGCTTTCCCTTAACTTGTAGTGATTCATTTATACCTAGTATAATTAGGAAAACCCCTATTATTGTCCATCTTGAACAAAACATTATGCATATGCTCTCAACTTTTCAAAGTTGATAAAAAATCCAAACATGTTGAGTTTGGGGTGGTAGAAAG
Source organism: Thuja plicata (assembly GCA_018584345.1). Taxonomy (NCBI): domain Eukaryota; kingdom Viridiplantae; phylum Streptophyta; class Pinopsida; order Cupressales; family Cupressaceae; genus Thuja; species Thuja plicata. The sequence goes on from MU223889.1 coordinate 223,309, forward strand.
AAAGGGAGGAAAATTAACCATACATTTCAATTTCTAAGAAACCTCTTTGTAATGAGGTTGAAAAAGAACAAAGTGTTTTTGAAGTGTTTGGAACTAAGAACAACAATAGGGATATGCTCTTCACTTTTTAAGTGAATCAAATTCCCAAACTTGTTGAACTAAGTTTGATTTTTTTCTTTCCTATATATGCTAGTTAAATTAGATCCATAGAGGGCCTGCCTCCCGATAATTTCCTTACAAGGACGATGAGAGGGAATGACCCAAAGTGGGAGATAATCACTTAATCCATGATACTATCTGACCCGCTATAAATAAATGCACTCTTCGTTAATGGGTTGTAGTGACTAAATTGTGTGTAATTTATCTTCACATCCTCGAGTAGTCCTTCAGGATTGCACAAAATCATACTTTTGTACGTGTGGGAAGCCTGCAAGGGGGTAAAATAACTTGACATAGTTTAGAACGAAGGAGTTAATTAAATCCCAAATAAGTAGCAAACTACCCTTTAGAGACAAAATGTTTAAAGGCCAAATCTGACTCTAGGTAGATTTCTTGGAATCTATTCTTGTGCTATACTTGTTAAAACGACCGAGAAAATACACGTAGTGTTGTTTCAGGGACACAATGAAAACTTGATGTGTGTGTAGCATTTGTATTTACTTTTCAAGAAAGAATATTATCTGGTAGACCTGATCATAACCTTAAAACTTTTAAAATCCAAAAAAAATTAGAAAAATAACTTTGATCTACTAAATGATGTGTATGAACATTTAAGTGATGCCTACAAAAATTTTTTTGACACCTGCAACTTTGAAACAACACCTGGAAACATTCAAACACCGCATAAGTCACTGGAAAGTGATGCCTGGAACATTTAAAACAATTCCTACCAATAGGCAAAGGCCACGTGCTAACTGTAGAGTGTCATGTAGATAGATTCTAGTTAACACCTATGCATACTTAAGGCATGCCTACACACAAGAAAGTGATGCCCAGAAAAAAAGAAGGGAAAATAGTGGACATTTCCCAAGGGCTTGGAGAAAATTGGATTTCAGTTTTGAGTACCCTTTTGGATTTTCTAGCTGTTCAAAAGTTCAACCTGGTTAGAATCCCCATTATTGGATATTTTGCAAAATTATAAGGGATTGATCAATTTAAGTGAGAAAGCCAACATTTTACGCAATTCATGTCCATGTTGGATTTTACTTGAACTCGCTATATCAAGAATACCCTGCAATCAGATGGTTCATATCTAAGGAAGTAGCTTCCTTTTCTGAGCGATACCTTCACTTCTTCAAGACCAATGTGTGAACCTACAAGGGAGGTAGAACCAACTATGTCTTTCCCATTTGGAAATATGGACCCCAATCAAATTAACCACATCAACAAATACATCAATAATAATGGAGGTGGTGTGGTTAATAATAATAACAATGGAGGAGGAGTTGACCCTAATAACCAAGGGTTAAATAATAACAACAATGGAGGAGGAATGGACCCTAACAACCAAGGGTTAAATAACAATAACAATGGGGGAAATGTTGACCCTAATGATGAAGAGGCAATAGATGAGAAGGTCAACAAAGCCATGCAAATTGCATTCTTTATGAGACTCATCGTGAAAGTGTTGGATAGAGATAGGCAAAAGTACTTTTTAGACCTAGCACAAGTGGGTCTCAAACTCCCTCATGATTATGATGTCAATAAACTCAAACAAAAAGAAGCCAAAGCAAATCCTATAGATGTCATGAATAAAAAATTTAATTTATTGCAACTGCAATTGGATACAATGAAACAAAGTGGGGCTCCTAAACCCTTTTCCATTGAAGCTTTGTGTCCTTTTCCATTCGACAAGACCTTAATTATGGTCCCATTCTCAAATAATGTTATTTTTCCTAAATACAAAAAAGTATAAAGGAGCATCTAATCCCCAAGATAATTTAAGGGAATTTTATGCGTTGAGCCTAGAGTTCATGCATGGCACAACTTATTTAATGAGGTTGTTTCCTAGAATTTTAGGAGGCATGACAATGGAGTGGTTTTCCAAGTTACGCTATGGCATCCGAACCTTCAAAGAATTGGCCTCCAAATTTGTAACTCATTATTCCTACACTATCAAACATTAGGTTATGATGATTAATTTATGTAATACCAAGCAATGAGAGGGAGAAGGATTCCTACTTTTCTTGCAACGATGGAGAGCGGTATTCGCTAGATACCCTCGAAGTGTACCTGAAAAAGAGAAGATGGACATCTTTATTGATAGCTTGAGTAATGAGATGAACTATCGGTTAAGGTTGCAATGTCCTAGGTCTTTACAAGACCTAATTGAGAATGGGGTTACCACAGAAGAGGTATTGGTTAAAAGTGGAGAACTTAAGCGCTATAAGAACAACAACAACAATACCTCCAATAACAATCAAAATAGGAATCCTCCTAACCATAACCAGTTTTGGATGACGAACAAAAACAAAGGTGTGTTTAATGATGGAGTTGTAGAGGAAAATAATTTGAAGGCCACCCCTTTCAACCTTACAAGAGGATCCGCTCAAGCTAACAATGTGATTCAAGCACCCAAAGTGCCTTTCACTAACAATACCAACAATAATAACTTTGGGAACAATCAAGGGGCTAAGAAGCCTAAGCCTTTCTTTTCACCAACACCTAAGAGGACGTTCACTTTCTTGGGTGAACCAATTGAAAATGCATTAAGGACTCTTATTTCAAATCAGATTATTGATCTACCAAGGGCTCAACCCTATGAACCACAAATCAAGCCTACATGGTGGAGTGATTCTAACCATTGTGAATACCATAGGAATTGAGGACATAACATGAATGATTTCATGTGCCTAAAACATGTGGTGAAATATCTTAATGATAATGGTGTGATTAAGGTAGAAGGACCTCAAAATAATGAAGATCACACGACATTTAAAACTCCTTTCTACAAGCATGAGAAAGGTAAATCTTCCAATGCTAACAATGGAGGGAACAATGGAAACAACTTGAGAGGCAGCAACAATGTTAACTTTTCCCATAGCTATGACAATACTATTAATGCCCTATCCAAACATGATAGTACTATCAATGTGGTAGTAATCAAAGAACACCCTAACAAAGAGACCTCTATTGTTGTAACTAGAGGGCAAGCAACAAGAGTTACCCTACAAGGAAGTACCCCTAAAACTTTTGGTCTTACTCCAACAACTATTTTGGCTAAACCAACATCTTCTTCAATAAAGCCTTATATTTTGGTTGATCAATTGCATAAAAATCCAGCACAAATTTCTATTTTGGAGTTGTTGAAACTTTCTCCTAACCACAAAGAGATCTTGGAAAAATCCCTAGTGGAGACTATTGTTCCTATAACTTTGGAGGAAGATAAGTTTTAAAATATGGTAGGACATCTCATCGCACCACATTGCCTTTCATTCTCTGAACAAGATGATATGTCTATTACCCACCCTCAAAATTTGCCCTTGCATATAGAAGTGTTAATACAAAGGCATAGGGTCAAGAGAGTTCTCATTGATGGGGGAGTCAGTCTTAATATTTTCACATTGAACCTTGTCAAGTCTTTAGGGTTAGTCGAATCATCCATTGATCCCAAAAGGAAGTTTACTCTTAAGGCTTATGATGAGGAAGAAATATCTTTGAAAGGCATGATTGTTCTACCTATTCAAGTGGGACCTATCAATAAAGACACCATATTTCAAGTCCTCAACATGAAACTAACTTATAATATATTATTGGGGAGACCATGGATTCATGAGATGCAAGCGGTACCTTCCACCTATCATCAATGCATAAACTTTACACACATGGGTGAAGAGATTGTTAGAATAGTCCCAAAGGATAATTGAGAGGGGGGGGTGAATCATTTACCAGCTAATTAAATTCTTTCCTTCTTTTTAATTCCATAATACAATAAAGTAAATGCACATTCAGATAACACAATAGACAACACCACAATTTGGTTACGGGGAAACCAAATGGTAAAAACCCCAGTGGGAATTAAGACCCACAATGAACTATACTTGTTTATAATAATCCATGTTAGAAGATCTTGCAACCCTATTAGGATTTTTTATTTACAATGCAATAAGTATAGTGACCTGCTTAAGGGTCTGACCTTGTTAGGAGTCTTTTACAAATAACCCTGTTAAGGGTGAGGACCCACTGTCCAAAAGCTCACTGCTTCAATGGTTAAGGCTAGAACCTTTTGTAGAATAGATATGCACTATATCTGATGATGAAGTATAGAGTATACCTGCTATCTTGATCAGTTCTAATGTATTGTAATCTTTCACTTTTTCACATAGATCCTTGATGAATGAAACACAACTGATATTATGTTCTGTACTTTTGATGACTATTTTCTTATCATTCACACTTAGTGTTCCATAAATGAACTACTATAAATATCTTCCTCAAAGTATGAGATCATGGAACATGTTAGGAAACTCTTCATAACATCCTTTTCAGCTTAACTAACCATGCAAGCATAATTACAACCATGCAATATAAACTAAATAGATGCGACGCTTCACAAAGTTGGCCTCACCAAATTAACTCTAACATTGCAATCTTGTTGAAACACGTTTGACACCTTCAGATAACTATCTTCAACTCATAACTAAACTTGAATATACACATGCATATCCTAAAGATAGGCACAACTCAAGAACCAATGCAATATGTTGGCTCTATATAGACAACCTCCAGAAACTATAACTGTCATTAACAGAATTACACAACACAACTAAAACTTCATATCTGAGTCTGTGTGTATGAACAAAACATAAAGAACATGTCTACAACATGAATATAAATGCGCAAGGCTTGATAACATCATTTTGATAAGTACATATAGAACACTACTATATAGTATATGTTGTCATCAATGACAAACATACAATCAACTAGCTGCCATAAATAAATCTCCAACAATCTCCCCCTTTGACATTGATGGAAACATATGATATTAAAAACATCTTCAACACATGCTGTCTTCTTTCTTTTTACAATCTTCTCAATATCCTCATCAAAGATTCCTCTACATTGTTGCAGCTCCTCTTTCTATGTTTATACTCCCCCAGAGTATATGCTCCCCCTTACTATATACTCCCCCTTTGACATCAATGGAAAAGGGCGCCATAAACAATTAGGCATAGGTACTACTCTAGAAGTAGAGTAGTCAACCATTCATCAGTCACTGTGGACTGATGTTCTTGCTGCTTTATCTAATCAGACTTAGGAGAGAGGGAATTACTCCCAACTTCTCCCTAAGATACTCAAAAGTATCTTTTGATAAAGGCTTTGTGAAAATATTTGCCAACTATTCTTTGGTGCTCACATAGTCTAATTTTACTCCATTATCTGCAACTTTTTCTCTAAGAAAATGGTATTTGATCTCAATGTGTTTTTTCTTTGTGTGCATCACAAGGTTCTTGGACATGTTGATAATACCGGTGTTATCACAGTGAATAACAATAGGATAATCAACCTGAATACCAAAATCTTTAACCATCTACTTGATCCAAACCATTGTTGAACAATTCAATGCTACTGCAACATATTCAGCTTCTGTTGTTGACTGAGAGATACAATTATGCTTCTTGCTTACCCAAGAAACCAACCTATCTCTAAGAAATATTGCTCCTCCAGAAGTACTCTTCCTGTCATCAATACAACCTGCCCAATATGCATCTGTATACACATGAAGTTGTACATTCTCTGATTTAGGATACCATAAACCATAGTCTATATTTCCCTTTAGATATCTGAATATTCTCTTTATTGCCATTAGGTAATTTTCTTTTGGTTCAGCTACAAATCTACCAAAAATTCCAACTATATTAGATATGTCTGGTCTAGATTGAGTAAGATATATAAGTTTTCCAATCATAGACTTATACAATGTATTGTCAACTGCTGCGGAATCATCTTCTTTAGAAAGCTTGCTTCATGTTATCATAGGAGTGCATACTGTCTTACAATATTCCATCTTGAAAGTCTTCAATATTTCCTTCACATATTTGGACTGATTTATGAATATTCCTTTATCTGTCTGCTTTACATTCAATCCCAAAAAAAATTTTATAAGACCAATCATGCTCATTTCAAATTCATTATGCATTTCTTTTGCCAATTCTGCACTAAGCTTGTCATCACCTCCAAAGATAATGTCATCAAAAAATATGGAAACAAGTAATAATCCATCAGGTGTCTCTCTTATGAATAGGTTACAATCTGCTACTCCTTTCTTAAATCCAATCTTGGTAAGATAACCATCTAGTCTCTCATACCAAGCTCTTGGGGCCTGTTTAAGTCCATAGAGTGCTTTCTTCAATCTGCATACCATATCTGGTTTATCTGATAGATTAAATCCTTCAGGTTGTTCTATGTAGACTTCTTCATTTAAGTCACCATTCAGAAAAGCTGATTTGACATCCATTTGATATACTTTAAAATCTTTGAATGTTGCATAAGCCAGAAATAACTTAATGGCTTCTAGTCTACTCACAGGGGCAAATGTGTCAGTGTAATCTATCCCTACCCTCTACGCATATCCTTTAAACACTAGTCTTTATTTGTTTCTGACCACTGTACCATCTTCATTCATCTTGTTCCTGAATACCCACTTTGTTCCAATCACATTTTTGTCACTAGGTCTAGGAACCAATTCCCATGTGTCATTTTTTATTACTTGATCTAATTATTCTTCCATTGCTTTCTACCAATCAGAATCCTTGCAAGCATCTTCAACATTTAAAGGTTCAATCTATGAAAGTAAACATACCTCTTCATCCACTGTTAAATTTTTTTCTTTAGATCTAGTCAAAACACTACTGCTCTGATCTCCAATGATATCATCTTTTGAATGATACCTAGATGTGAATTTTGAAACTTTTGGTGTGACATCCTCATCTATAATCGGTGATACTTCTTTTCTTGATTCAGGTTCATTACATGATACATCAATGCAATCAAACATTTCTTCAATAATAGTGTCTTTACTATTAGGTCTGGGTTTATCCTCAATCATAGGTGCATATTCATAGTACCTCTCTTGAACCATGAACTTCTCATCAATCTTTACATGAGTACTTTCAATTATCTTATTTAATCTTAAATTTAAACATCTGTATGCTTTGCTTTTAGTAGAATAACCAAGGAAAATACCTTCAGTGTTGCTATCATCAAACTTACCAACACCATCATCTCTCTTGATGTAGCACTTGCTGCCAAAGATTCTGAAGTATTTTACTATAGGTACATTACCAAACCAAAGTTCATAAGGTGTCTTATCTGATCCTGGTCTTAGTTGTGTTATGTTGATAGTATATACTGTTGTATTGACTGTATCTATCCAATAGGTATGCAAAACTTTTCCTTCAATCATCATAGTGCGTGTTGTATCAAGTATGACCCTGTTCCTTATTTCTGCAATCCCATTCTACTGAGGGGTTCTGGGTGCACTCAACTATCTTTTGATTCCATGTTCTTCACAGTAGTCATAAAACTGGTCAGAGGTGAATTCTCCTCCTCTATCTGATCTTAGATACTTTATTTTTATCCCAGATTCATTCTCAAATTTAGCTTTGAATATTTTGAACTTCTCAAAGGCTTCAGACTTCTCCTTTAAGAATGAAACCCACATCATCCTTGAAAATCATCAACAAACAAAATGAAATACCTTTCTCTGTAGTATGGTCTTTTTTGAGTAGGACCACATAAATTTGTATGCACTAAGTATAACTTGTTTTTAGATGAGTTCTACTTGCTTCTGAAAGAGCTCCTTACATGCTTTCCCATAATACATTCCTTGCACATTGTGTCAACTGGTCTTGCAATACTTGGAAGGTCTCTAGCTACCTTGACATTTCTTATCTTTACTATATTATCAAAATTGATATGACAGAGTCTCTTGTGCCATAACCAACTGTCATCCACTTTTGCAACAAAATAACTTACAGTAGAATTCAGCTGAAAAACATTACCTTTTGTTTTTGATCCTGATGCAATCATGTCTCCTTCTTTGTCGCTAATGATGCATTTGTTGTCTATGAATTCCAAATGATAACCTTTGTCAAGTAGTTGTCCAACACTTAGTAAATTGTGATGTAATCTATCAACATACAGAACATCATCTGTCTTATTCTTTCCATCCAGGGTGATAGATCCTCTGCCTATGATAGGTTTGGGAGTGTTGTCTCCAAATCTAACCATACCACCTTTGTACTTGTCTAGATGAACAAATCTATCTTTATCACCAGTCATGTGGTGAGAGCATCCACTGTCAATGATCCAATCAGTTCTGATGTCTACTTTGGAAATTAGGGCTAACTCTTGTGCTTCCTTTTCATCTGCAATGTCTATTTCCTCAAGCAATTTTTTCATGTATTTAAGGGCAACAAATCCAATTTCATCTTCTCCTAAATATTCATCAGTTACACCTTCTTCAGCATGATAGCATTCCTTTCTATATTTTGGTTTATAATCAGATCTGAATTTCTTTACTCTTGTAGGACACTTGGATGCAAAGTGGTCGATCTTGTTGCATGAAAAACATTTGAATAGCAACTGTCCTTTATACTTGCCTTTTCCTTTTCCTTTTCTTTCCTTCTTATCAATCATAGCAATGATTTCTTCTAGTTCTTCATCAACTTCTTCTTTCTCATTATTGTTAGAGATGTGTAAAGGTTTCTTACCATGGACTGAGGCTTTTAAGGTTGTTTCACTTTTGGGTTCAATCTACAATCTTGATATCTCAAATGCAGAGATTTTACTGATCAAAGTCTCTCTCTTGAAGTCTTGTGAAAATTTCATGGTTTCATCTAGAATATTGATCTTGCTCTCATATTCTTTTGTTAAAGTAGTCATCAGCTTGTCCATTATATCTTCTTCTGATATTTCTCCACCATTGTTTCTGATTCCAGAAACTGATTCATTTATCCTTTGATTGTAGGCTCTGATGTTCTCTTCAGGTAACATCTCAAGATTGTTTTATTTCTTTTTCGATGTCTTCCTATGTCCATTCTTTGCTTGGATATCTCCTTCAAACATGTCTTCTAAATAATTCCATATTGTGTATGCCTTGTCTACTTTCTTGATCTCAGAGAATTCACTGTCAGATAGTGCACTTATAAGGGCTTCTTTGGC
>MU223889.1:232539-252709 GCA_018584345.1 Thuja plicata
TAGAGAGGGAATAACAACTTCTTGTGTGGCTATCTCAAAGATGTCAAAACCAACACACTGTAGATGTGTTATCATTTTGTTCTTCCAATCCAGATAATTCTCTCCATCGAACTTAGGACTCTCTTTTATAAAGTATGCCATCTGATCTACCTTAAGCTATTAGGCTTTCTCTTCAAGGCACTTGGCTTTGATACCAATTGTAAGAATAGTCCCAAAGGATAACTGAGAGGGGGGATGAATTAGTTATTAGCAAATTAAATTCTTTCCTTCTTTTTAATTTCATAATACAATAAAGTAAATGCACATTCAGATAACACAATAGACAACACCACAATTCGGTTACGGGGAAACCAAATGGTAAAAAATCCGGTGGGAATTAACACCCACAATGAACTATACTTGTTTATAATAATACATGTTAGAAGATCTTGCAACCCTATTAGGATTTGTTCTTTACAATGCAATAAGTATAGTGACCTGGTTAAGGGTCTGACCCTGTTAGGAGTCTTTTACAAATAACCCTGTTAAGGGTGAGGACTCATTGTCCAAAAGCTAACTGCTTCAATGGTGAAGGCTACAACCTTCTATAGAATAGTTATGCACTATATCTGATGATGAACTATAGAGTATACCTACTATCTTGATCAGTTCCAATGTATTTTAATCTTTCACTTCTTCACATAGATCCTTGATGAATGAAACACAACTGATATTCTTCTCTTTACTTTTTATGTCTCTTTTCTTATCATTCACGCTTAGCATTCCAAAAATGAACTACTATAAGTATCTTACTCAAAGTATGAGATCATGGGACCTATTAGGAAACTCCTCATAACATCCTTTTCAACTTAATTAACCACGCAAGCATAATTACAACCGTGCAATATAAACTGAATAGACGTGATGCTTCACAAAGTCAGCCTCACCAAATTAACTCTAACATTACAATCTTGTTGAAACATGTTTGGCACCTTCAGATAACTATCTTCAACTCATAACTAAACTTGAATATACACATGCATATCCCAAAGATAGGTACAACTCAAGAACCAATGCAATATGTCAGATCTGTACATATAACCTCCAGAAACTGTAACTGTCGTTAACAAAATTATACAACACACCTAAAACTTCATATCTGAGTCTACGTGTATGAACAAAACATAAAAAAACATGTCTACAACATGAATATAACCGCGTAAGTCTTGATAACATCATTCTAATAAGTACATATAGAACACTACTGTATATTATATGTTGTCATCAATGAAAAACATACAATCAACTAGCTGCCAGAAGTAAATCTCCAACATAGATCACAATTGGAGGAGATTCTAATCCCTTTCATTATTGTAACACATTGAAACCAAGTCATGACTTATTTATTCCTCACAATAGGGAAGGATTCATCCCTAATGTCACCATGGAAGAAGCTAAAGAGGAAGGTTCAATGTTAACATCAAATTATACTACCACCTCAAACCCTAATCAAACTAACTCAACTACATCAACTAAGGGAAAGGAGAAAGTGAGTTATGAGGGTCAAATTTCACATGAAAATTTAGTTAAGACTTCTACATCAAAGGTGGAAATTTCAAAACCTTCCAAGGATAAGAGAGAACAAGACAAAAAGGATCAATACCAAAAGATGAATGAAATGATGCGTCAATTTGAAAAGCAATGTAGAATAAATTCCAAAGGAGTAGGGGAATATTTTGTTTCCCTATTTGATTTGCCAACTTTTCCTAAGACATGTGGAAAACCATCAAGTGCTCATCCACCTCACAAATATAACTCTCAATTTGTAAGAGAGAGTGACAAATCAGCCCTAGAAAAGGAGGACAATGAAGTGTTACAATGGCTCTACAAAGAGGAAGATATTTCAAACAATCCTGTGGAAAGAGTACAACACATCAACATTAAAACCGAGCAATATGGAAAAGGGTATCAAATTATGAAAAAAATGGAATACAAGGGAAGATGACCCTTAGGAGTTAGGAATAGAGGATTGCTAGAACCCATTGAACCAGATTAGAGATCAAAAGAAGAGAAATCTGGAATAGGTTATCAAAACAAAGGAGAAAGTTCAAGCCCAATGCATGATTTTCATGAACATGTACACATGGTAGGATCTAAAAGTGAGGATGATTCTGGGGATTATGAGTGTGATTCCCTATCCAAAGATTCTTGTCATGATAAAGAGGTTGATGTTATTCACACATATGTTACCATTCCTAATGTCACAAGTCAAGACAATGAGCATCAAGGTTCAAATTTTGCACAAGTATCAAATGAACCTCAAGAATCTAATATAGGTCAAGAATCTAGGAATAATCAATGGATAGGTTAACCTTGGGTACCTTTGTGGGGGGTGATTCAAACATTTTATTTAATCCTCACGCATTCTTTCCCATTGAAATCCAAGAGGGCTCTAGTGAAGAGGATTTCGATCCTACTTCTATGGAACACCTTGAGGAAGCCCATGTCATAGACCTAAGTGATACAATGTACAAACCATCAAATGAGGTCATGTCCCTAAACCCTTCGAATGACAATTTTCCAAATTAATCCTTAGCCCTAATGCACCCCGAACTCATTGATTGGGATTTATATGAACCAAATGACTTATTATATTTTCCCAATGACCTTGCAATGGCCCAATACCTAAATGCAGTTGATCCATATTCTTCCACCAATGAATACAATCTAGACATATTGATAGAGGTAGGGGTCCAACCTCTCAATCCATAAAATAAAAGAAAGAAATACAAAAAAAAGAAAAAGGTCTAGTGGTGAAAACCACCATGTGGCATTGTTGGAACCTAAAAAAGTAAAAATATTGGATGTTTCCAAAGGTGAAAACCCAACTGTGGAATCTAAGGAAGAGAGGTTGGACACCCTACTAGAACATGAAGATGAAAATTCACCCATCCTTATTGAACCAATGGAGAAAGCTAACATTGGCACTGAAGTGGATCCCAAGTTTATTCATCTAGCAGCATCCTTGAGTCCATTAGAAAGGAATGAGTTCATCAATTTATTTCAAGAAAAGAAAATTAACTTTGTGTGGTCTTATGCCAACATGCCAGGGTTAGATCCAAGCTTTATAATGCATCATTTAAATGTGAGACCCGGTGTGAAACCCGTAAAGAAAAAATTGAGAAAGATGCACCCTCATGTGGCACTTTTAGTAAAAGCAGAATTGGAGAAGTTACTCAAGGTAGGATTCATAAGAGTGATTGCATATGCAAAATGGATATCAAACATTGTATCAGTCACAAAAAATGACAAGTCCGTTAGAGTTTTCATGAATTTTAGGGACCTTAATCTTTCTTTCCTAAAAGATGACTTTCCACTACCTAGCATTGATGCTATAGTGGACTTAACAGCGGGTCATTCTATGTTTTCCCTAATGGATGGATTTAGTGGATACAATCAAATTTGAATTGTACCTGAAGACCAAGAAAATATAGCTTTTGCATTCCCACGGGGAACCTTTTGTTGGAATCTGATGCCCTTCAGTCTCAAAAATGCCGGAGCAACTTACCAAAGAGAAATGACCACTATCTTCCATGACATGATGCATACCTTCCTAGAAGACTATGTGGATGATATTCTAGCAAAGTCATAAGAAAGAAAGGATCATCTACCAATATTATAAAATATCTTCACAAGGTTAGAGAAATTCAACGTAAGACTAAATCCAAAGAAATGTGCTTTTGGTGTGCAATCCGGCAAACTCTTAGGTTACATTGTTTTTGCAAAAGGAACTGAGGTAGATCCTAAGAAAGTAACAGAAATTATGGACATGGAAACTCCCAAGAATATTAGTCAAATGAGGTCTCTTCAAGGAAGAATTCAATCTATAAGGAGATTCATTTCCCAATTGGCAGAATAGTGTCATTCATTCACAAGATTTCTACATAAAGACACCATTTTTACATGGGATGATGAGTGTGAAAAAGATTTCACATTCTTGAAAACATACTTGGTGAACCCACCCATCTTGATGTCACCTATCAATGGAAAACCCTTATTACTTTACATATCACCAATGGAGAAATATTTAAGGGTTCTATTGGCACAAGAAGACAATGAAGGAAAAGAAAGAGCCATTTACTACTTGAGTAGAACATTGATAAAATATGATTTGAACTATAGCTTCATGGAAAGAGCTTGCCTAGCAGTGGTGTTTGCCTCTCAAAATCTTAGACATTACATGTTGATGCATAAAGTGAAGTTAATTGCCAAAATTGATCCATTGAAGTATTTACTTAGTAAAACAGCTCTGATGGGAAGGATTTCAAAATGGGTGATGGTGCTTAGTGAGTTTGAAATTGATTACATGGTTAGGAAAGCAATAAAGGGACAAGTGATTTTTGATCAGTTGGTTGAACATCCTTTAGACTCTACACATCCAATTCAAGTAGAGTTTCCTGATTCAAAAATTGTTAATGTGGAAGCAAAGACATGGACCTTATATTTTGATGGATCCTATACTCAAAATGGTTCAGGGGCAGGAATTATTTTGATAACACCTCAAGGATACACAATTCCCAAATCTTACAAACTATTATTTCCTTGCACAAATAATATTTTTGAATATGAAGCTTTGGTCATAGGCATCAAAATGGCCTTAGAATAGAATGTCATGGAATTGCAAGTTTATGGAGATTCTCAATTAGTCATAAATCATATCAATGATGAATACAACACCAAAGATGAAAAATTGATGCCATATAAAAGGATGGTGGATGACTGGAAAAAAATATTTTACCTTGATAACTTTTGAGCAAATTCCATGAGACAAAAATAGAGTAGCTGATGCAATGGATACCTTGGCTTCTTTACTCCAAATGCCTGATGAAAATGCAAGGTACAAATTCTTGGTGGAAGAGTTGGAAAAATAAGCATTTGACTTACCTGATACCCAAATAATTTCCCTTATTAATGGACATGACTCACCCTGGTATGGACCAATCTATACTTATCTTAAAGACCAAACCTTACCTTTGGACAAAACCCGTGCTCAAAAATGACATTTCAAAAGACAATTGGCTCGTTATACCATCCTATCAGACACATTGTATCGCAAGGGTCCTGACAAAACACTCCTTAGGTGTCTAGAGGAAGAGGAATCAAGATTATCTTTAAGAGATGTCCATGAGGGGATTTGTGGGTCTCATTCAAGTGGATTAAATTTAGCTAAGAAAATCCTTCGCATGGGGTATTTCTAGAAAACCTTAGAGAAAGATGCTTGCCAATTTGTGAAAGTTTGTTCAAAATGCCAATATCATGGAGACATGGTCCATGCACCTGCATAGGAATTGCATCCATTCATCACACCATGGTCATTTTATCAATAGGGCTTCGATCTAATTGGCATGATTTACCCACCATCTTCTAATGGACATAAATACATCCTCATAGTGATAGAATATTTCACTAAATGGGTAGAGTTCGTTCCTTTAACAACTACAACGGGAAAATAGGTTTCCATGTTTATCATTAATCATATTATTTTTAGATATGGTATTCCTGATGCCATCATCACGGACAACAAAAAACAATTCAAGAACAGAGATGTGGATGAACTTTGTGAAACATTTCATATCACTCAACATTTTTCCTCTATTTACTATCCTCAAGGTAATGGACAAGCCGAGGCTACAAACAAGAATATCCTCAAAATATTGAAAAGACCAGTTGATAAATTAGGAAGAGATTGGCATATTCAGATAAACCCAACATTGTGGGCCTACAGAACTGGCATTCGAACACCAACAGGAGCTACACCATTCTCCTTAGTTTATGGGGCTAAAGTTGTTTTACCCTTAAAAGTTGAAATTCCATCCCTAAGAGTTTCACTGCATGGATTAATCACTGATGAGGATTATAGAGTTGCCTGACTTCAACAATTGGAGTTTTTGGAGGAACATCAAACACAAGCATATGATCATTTGAAGGTATATCAGAACAGGATTTCAAGAAACTACAACAAGCATATCAAACTGAGAAACTTTCAAGTGGGAGACTTAGTGTTAAGAGAAAACCCTAAAAATCAATTTGATAGAGAAAAAAGGGAAAATGAGAAGCAAATTGGCTTGGACCGTTTGTCATCACCTTCTTTTGGAATGGGAACCTACAAACTAGCTAATTGTGAAGGTGATGAATTGCAAGAACCCATTTAAAGAGGTTTCATACCTAATCAGATGGAAGAGTATAAAATGAGCTAGCATCTTCTTTATACATGAGAAAAGTCAAAAATCCAAACAAATGAGAAAAGATCAAAATCCAAAAAAAATCAGAAAAGAAAAAAAAAACAATGGCAAAGAAGAAAATCAGAAAAAGGAGAAAATTGAGCATGAAGAAAGAAAAAAACATTCACAAATCAGAAAATTGTTGTCTTGGTGAAAACCTAGAAAATGGGCGCCTTGATGATACAAATTTTTTTAAAAAAAATTAAAAAAATTGAAAATTTTGAAAAAGAGATAAGTGCCTTGATGAAAACCTAGCAGTAGGCACCTTGGTAGCAAAAAAAGAAAAAAAAAAAAGAGAGAAAAAGAGAAAAAGAGCAATAAACCCAAAAGGTGAAAACCTGGAAATAGGCACTTTTTTCCCTTAGGTCTTTCCTAGTTGCATTTGTACATATTTCCTTTTCACCATCTCATTTGTACACATCCTCATTGCATCTGTCATTTGTGCATAGTCATAATAAAGTCTCTCAGTTGAATTGTCACATTCTAGGTCTCATTTTCCCAAGATTTACACATGGTTTTACTTATCAGTTGGGGAAAATCATCAATTTTTGGTACAAACAGATTCAGAAGTGCTACATCTTGGTCAAATAACAGAAGTAGATTTTCAGAACTTCAGAGGAGAGATAATTTTTGAACTTTTGATGGATATCACTATTCAACCTAAATAGTTTGATTGCATAACTTGATCCTTGAACTTCATTGACTTATTTTATCAGGATTAAAATTTGACAACACCCTAAATGATCAGAATGTTTGGAATTTTTATTGAAAATCTTGATACATTGCAAAACACTTGAAATTTTTTATGGTTTTCATTGACCTTTTCAAGTCATGTTCTTTTTAGCTAATCAATGATGTTTCGACTAGATTAGCAATGATGAAGACTTGATGTTTTTCTTGACTTTTGTGTGACTATTTTGAGGAAGAACCACTAACTTGTGTGAATTCATCTAACGACATGGTCATCAAAGATACATCAAGGACATTCATATAGGAAAGAGGTTTAACCTTTATTTGTTTACGCAAAAGCATACCTTGGCTATTTAGATCTTCCATATCTTAATACCAAAATCCACTTGCAACATTGAATCTGATGAAACCGGTATTCATACTCCCATAGTTGGTCATTCAACTAGCGAGGGTTGTACTAGTTCTTAAAGAGGTTACCAAATGAGCTGAAATTCATATTCATATTCTTATGGTCGCAGTGGCACTAGTAAGGATTGTATTGACTCCTAGTTACACAATGCTCAATGATGAAAATATATCTCTTTTGCATTTCTTTCACAAAAATCAATGACAGTTAGTTGCATTGCATTGCATTTTCATGATAGATTAATTGCATGTTATGGTATTTTATTTAATCAATGGGGTGGAAGTTAATCATGGTTACATCATCAAAGTCCTAATCAATGTCCTCAAATATTTGATCCATAAAAATTGATCAATGCTACATCAAGGATATCATCAATATGCATCTTCTCACCTAGGGGAAACCTCACCATCTGATCAACTAGGGGAAACCTAATTCTATTCATCACCTGAATCACATCTGCACCTGAATCATATCAAATGACCCTATCTATTAGCCTCCCACCATTAATCTTCTCATCAAATACAATCAAATTAAATATCAATCAGTCAAATCATCTAATTGATCATTTCAAGTCAATCATTTATCCTATCATCCATTTGCTCATTTTGAGTGCATCAAATTTCCTAACTCTAGATCTTGAGGAAGGGAAATCAATCCATTTGTTCGTCTCTCTAGATCTTGAGAGCGAATTATCAATTTATCCAATCAATCCATCAACCTACCTATTCTATCTGATTGACACCAATACAACATCAACCAAGTGATTCTGACTGACATCAAGTGATATCCAATCATCATCATCATCAATGTTTTTCAAAAATGAAAACATCTTGGATCTTAATCTATATCAGTTTCATCAGTTTTTGCATCTAAACATCAATATGCTTTCATTTCTAAGGGGGTATCATCATATCATCAAATCAGGATTCTGCATCATATCTTACATCAAATCTGGGGCATTAAAAATTCAAACTTTTATCAGTGGAGCATTCTACATCAGTTTTACATCAGGTTCTGCATCTATCAAATCAAGGCATCGCATTAGTTTCTCATCAAGTTTTGCATCAGATTTTTAGATCAGGTTATCAATTTTTGCATTAGGTTTTGCATCAATCAATCAACATCGAATCAATGATCGGACAACAAGTTTTCTTTGAATCAGTGCGCTTCACACATCAATTCAAAGAGGGGAATTTGTAGACACCTAAAATTGACCAGGTGCTCTCTAAACAACCAAATCAGCATTTTTCATCAAATTGCTCCTAATCTCATCAAATTGCATCAAAATGGATCAAAATCAAATCAAATGGACATTTATTAATCAAAGTGAAAAAAATCAAATTAAATCAAAGGATTAATTAACCATGATATCAAATAATCAAATATAATCCTAAAAAGGATCAATCAAAATTATATAATTGATTTTAATCAATTAGTTGTATAGTTTAAATCAAAAATAAAATTGAACCTATTCATACCTAAATGGATAATTTAATTAATTGATTGAATTAAATAATCCTAATATTCTTCAACATGAATTTGAGCAACCAATGGGAATTGAGAACACAAAGCGCATGGATCACTCCTAAATTTGAATCTCAATCACTCAAATTTGTCCCTTTGTCCCAACCTTTGAGACAATCATTTAAATTTTCCCCCCATTTGAAACCATTTGAAAGCCTCTCACTCAACCATGGCTTAACTATGATCAATTAAATCCACCCCCTACACTTGGGAAAATCCTATAAATAGATGCCATTTTGAGAGCATTAAGAATCCTAGAAATTTGAATGCAAAGCATCAAACCTCTTGTCATTTCCATAGCAATTTGAGAATTTTGAGAGTTTATCATAGCATTTTTGCATCATGAAGATCATTTTGAGTTTATTTGAATACAATTTTATCATGATTTGAGAGAATTGAGCTAGATTTAGGCATTTATCTTCATCAAATTCTCATTCTAGGATTGTCATTGATAGAGATTAAGGTTGAGATATTTATCAATATGCTTAGATAGAGAGCCATGAGATGCTTATTGATTTGATTACAATTCTTAGCTTAAATTTCCATTATTCTTCCATAGAATTATAGTTAAATAAACTAATTTTATGAAGGTGTAATTAATTCACACACAGAAGCACATGTGGATGATTTGTAGATTGGTTGTCTTATCCTTGATGGAGTGGAAGCCTTTGGTGAAGATGAAGTTGGTTGTAGGGATTTCTTTTGGCACCAAAGTGTGGGACACACTTTTCTATTTACCTGGGGATTCTGATGCAGGAGCATCGTAGGTTTACTCGGTGACTACTTTGGAGTTCTTGGAGGGGTGCTTGGTAGTTTCTTTGGAGAGTACTTGGAGTGTAGCTTAGTCACTGAAGGGGTCAACACATACTATTTCTTGGCTTATACGGTATTTCTCAGCATGTGTTGTGGCTCAGCAATGCTTGAGGGAGCTCAGTCTTCACGCTTGCTCAGCGATGCTTGTTGGTTTGTTGATGCTCAGTAATGCTTGGTTGGTGGTTGCTAGCACTCAAAAGTTTGGCTTTCCGACTGGTGTTCTTGCAGATTATGGAGGCCGACTTGATGCATTTAATATGTGTAGCATGTGATTGTGATGTGGATCAATCGTGGGGATGTGTGTGGACCTATTTGGGTCTTGGATCTTTATCCTATGTGCATTTAATAAGTGTTGTAAACTAACTTAAGGCATTTTTTATTTAGTTTTCTTCTAGATGTTTCTATTTTCAACAAGCCAACTTGTGGCCATGCTAGTATATAAGGAGGTCTGAGGCAAGGTTGTTGGAGATAGTTGTTAAAGGGTAGATAGAAACAACATATTGCTTGGAGGCTTGCGAGAAAAAGTTTAGATCTAGTTTTCTTCCACTTAGCTATAGAGTAGAGTTGGAGATAAGTAAGGAAGATGAGTAGATGATAAGAGGAGCAGCCTAAAGTTGCAAATTTGTGAGCAGACCTAGTGGTTGAGGCTTAGGAACAAGGAGATTGCTTGGAGGCCTGTGTGCACAAGTTTATATCTTGCTGGATGTTTCTACTAGATTGTTGTGGCCTATTGTTACAGATCTAGATATCTAGGGTTATGGTTGACTTGGATCTTAAGGGATCTTCCAAAAATGTTATTTTCTTTATAATTGGTCATAACCAGGAAGGCCTTATAGCCTGACACATTGCATGTTATTAGTTTTTTATGAATAAGATTTCATATTGTTATTAGATCTTGCTTTCCTGTTGTGATTCCATTGTGTGGTTGTTTAGCTGGGGGCTTGGACATATCCTTTGGTGATTCTCTACATCCAACAAACTTCAAAAATACAAGTTCACAACTTTCACATTCCACATCCACAATAATATCATCAAGAAACAACTCTTCTTTATACAAGTTTATAATAAATAATTTGGTCAGTCTATTAAGACTTCCCCAATGTAAAAATAATTAAGACTTCCCCTTTCTAAGATATAAATGGTACCTTACACAAGTAAAAATCTATTAAAACTCATCAATTATGCTCCAAGATCCATAATCCATGGTCACCATCCTCTAAACATGTTTCATCACTGTACTCAGCCACAAATAGATCTTCACAAGATCACATACTTCAGCTGATGTCACCAAGAACATAGTGACCCCAAAATCACAAGTAACATTCTCCAACATGTCTTCTACCACACCTTAAGCTCATAAATCATAACTCATGTTTGCATCTAATTTATCTCCAAAACTCAGAGACCAACTCTGCCACAATATCTCTATCATTGTTTTGTACCGAGTCTTCACCAAAATATTGCAACTTATGCCAATAGTAAGAAAAATCCAAGTGACCTTAGATATAATATCACTGCTCATCTGTGTATACATCTCCATGCTCACATTCTCTGAAATCCCCTACAATGTTCATACACTTCTTCTATTCTTCCCTATACCAGTGATAACCAATCTGTCTGGAACACATGTTGACATCAATTAAAAAACATGAATGTCAACACCTCACATAAACCTAATTCCAACAATCTCCCCCTTTGGAATTTATGGAAACATATGATAAAACCCATCAACCCAAACAATATCCTTCTCAATACAACCTTCTCAATATCCTCTTCACAACTCTTCCTAAAATAGTAGGGATTTTCTACTTCTATTACTCTCCCTTTGACATCAATGGAAAAGGGTGCCATATCTATCTTCCTTCTCTGACCATCCACCTCTACAAGGTGCAAATTTTTCAAATCGTCATGCCTTCAATAACCAAGTGCTTGATCACCCAAATGTGTTCTGATATATTCTGTGATCACTCCCCTTGAAGAGTGCATCCAAGCATCAAGTCCAATGATTGATATAGCTCTAATAGCTACTATACTGGTGGATTTATACATCATTTATTTCTTTCAAGGAGGGGTTCCTGCCCCATAATACCTCTGAGATACTCAAAGGAATCTTTTGTCAAAGGTTTTGTGAATATATCTTCTATTTTCTCCTTTGTACAGATGTACTCCAATCTAGCTTCCTTTTCTACAACCTTGTCTCTCAAAAAGTAATATTTGATTGAAATATTTTTGGTCTTTGAATGCATAACATGATTCTTTTACACATTCATTGTGCTTGTATTATCATAATATATAACCACTGGTTCTTCAAAATTAATCCCAATACCCTTCAACATCTGCTTCATCCACACAATCTATGTACAATTTATAGTAGCAAAAACATACTCTGATTCAATAGTAGACAAAGCTATATAATCATTCTTCTTAACCATGAGACCAACCTCCTTCCAAGAAAAAATGCAGCACCACTTGTACTCTTTTGTCATCAACACTTCCTTCCCAATCAACACCAGTATAACCATGCAAAGTAAAATTATTATATTTTCCATAGAATAAGCCAAATTCCAGTGTTCCTTTCAGATATATAAATATCCTCTTAACTGCAAAAAAATGAGTCTCTTTGGGATCTTCTTGAAACCTCGCAACAATTCTAACTGTATTAGCAATATCTGGTCTAGTGTGAGTTAGATATTGTAAACCTCCAATCATAAATCTATATTTTTTCTAAAAAAAACTTTGAGATTCATCAGTAGTAGTAAGCTTACAACTAGTAATCATAGATGTTCCAATAGGCTTACAATATTCCATTCCAAACTTATTCAACAATTCCTTAAGATACTTGGTTTGAGAGATGAAAATACCATGTCTGTCTTGAGTAATTTGAAAACCAAGAAAGAAATTCATTTCACCAATCATAGATATTTCAAATTCATTTTTCATTTATTCATAAAAATTCTTTCTCATTTCACCATTTCCTCCAAAAATAATATCATCTACAAAGACTTCAACAATAAAGATTCCATCTTCACTAGTTCTGAAATACAAATTACTATCTGCACTACCTTTTTTGAAACCAAGAAGTAGTAGATACCTGTCCAACAAAGCATAACATGCTCTAGGTGCTTGTTTCAGTCCATATAATGTCTTATATAACTTGTAAACCATGTCTTCATCATCTATCAAAGGAAATCCATCAGGCTGCTCAATGTAGACTTCTTCCTCTAGATCTCCATTCAGGAATGTAGATTTCACATCCATCTGATATACCTTAAATTTATTGTGTTCTGCATAAGCAAGGAACATCCTTAATACTTCTAATCTCGCAACAAGATAAAATGTTTCTTCAAAGTCTATGCCTTCTTGTTTTGAGTAATGTTTACAAACAAGTCTAGCCTTATTCCTTACTAGCATACCTTCTTCATTCATTTTGTTTATGAAAACCCATTTAGTCACTATGAAATTATTGTCTTTAGGTCTAGGAACCAATTCCCAAGTGTTTTTTTTCTCTATCTGATCTAATTATTCCTGCATTGCTTTAGTCCAAGATTCATCTCTACATTCCTCATCATTAGTTTTTGGTTCTACTTGTGAAATCAAACAAATCGCATTTCTCATTCTAGATATTGTCATCATTCCTTTATTTACTTCACCAATAATTTGATTTTAAGGATGATTTTTCTTAACATACCTTGGTGTCTTTAGATTCTCAGTAGATTCATTCAAGCATACCTCAATTTCATTATCAACCTCAAGAGTTTCCTCTTGACTTTAATTCATCTCCATATTCTTTGTAATATGATTATAGTCATATATTCTTTCCTGAATCTGAAACCTCTCATCAATTTTCACATGAGCACTTTCAACTATCTTCCTTAATCTTAGATTGAAACATTTTTAGGCCTTTCTCTTAGTGGAATAACCAAGGAAAATCCCTTCATCACTTCTAGCATCAAAATTTCCTATCTCATCATCCCTTTTGATATAACATTTTATACCAAATATTATGAAGTATTTCACAGTAGGAGCATGTTTAAACCAAAGTTCATAAGGTGTCTTATTAGTACCTTCTTTGATATGAATTCTATTTAAAGTGTAGATTGCAGTACTAACAACTTTTGTACAATGCACATGTGACACATTCCCTTCAAGCAACATAGTCCTAGCAGCATCTAACATAGTTTTTTTTCTTCACTTTACAATCCCTTTCTGTTATGGTGTCCTAGGAGCTGATGTTTGTATGTATATTCCATGCTCTTCGCAGTAGTATTAAACATATCTTATGTAAACTCTCCACCTATATACAACCTCAAACATTTTATCTTTAGACCAAATTCATTCTCAACTTTTTCTTTGAAAATCTTAAACTTATCAAAATCTCTGGACGTCTCTTTAAGAAATGCAACCCATATCATCCTAGAATAATCATCAACAAAGAGTATAAAATACCTTTCTCCATAGTAAGATCTTGATCTTGTAGGACCACAGAGATTTGTATGTACCAGATCCAACTTCCCCTTTGCTAAGTAAGATTTTCTCTAAAAATTGCTTCTAGTTTGTTTCCCCATCACACATTTTCTACACATGGTGTTAGAGGGCTTCACAATTTTTGGTAAATCTCTGACTGCATTTGTCATACTTTCTTTCATAATGTTATCAAAGTTTATATGTCAAAACCTTCTATGCCATATCCAACTATCATCAACCTTCACAACAAAACAAGTAACCTTTGTAGTATTCAATTCAATTACATTACCTCTTGACTTTGTACCTTATTCGATCAATTCTCCTGACTGAATTTTGATAGTACATTTTCCATCATTGAACTTTAAATGATATCCCTTGTCTACAAGTTGTCCAACACTCAAAAAGTTGTGCTTAAGTCCATCAACAAGAAATACATTGTTAGTATTATTTTTACCATCAAGAGTAATTGGACCTACTCCAATGATCAATTTTGGAGTGTTATCACCAAATCTGACTACACCACCATCATATTTATTTAGCTGAATAAACTTTCTTTTATCACTAGCCATATGATGTGAACAACCACTGTCTATGAACCATTCAGATTTCTTTTCAACATGAAAAACCAAGGCTTTTTCTTCATGAATAGGCTCATCATCTTTAATAGAAATAAAACCAATTTCATCATAATTCACAATATCATCATTAGACACACCTTCACTAGCATAGTAACATTCCTTATCCTTAAAATAATCTGGTCTATGAAACTTATTTTTATGCTTAGGAACCCTTGTAAGACATCTTGATGCAAAATGACCAATATTATTACATGAAAAACACTTTAGGGATAACTTTCCTTCAAATTTACCATTACCTCTCTTTTCTCTTCTTGCAATCAAAGCCACAAGTTCATCTAGTTTTATTTCCTCTTCTACTATCTTTTCCCAATCCTCAACATATTCACCAAGCTCTTCATACATTTTATCTCTATTGGTGCTTGCAAGACTTGATAAATCCTTTTTTCATTGTGCACAGTCACCTTGAATGCAGATTCCACCTTAGGTAAAGTATCTCCCAGCTCTTCAACCTCAAAGGTAGTCAAATTAGCAATTAATACCTCTCTATTGAAGTTCACTGATAAAGGTATGATCTCTTCTATCACTTGCACTTTATTTTTTTAGACAGGTTTCAAAGATCTAAGAATCTTTGCAATCACTTATTATTCAATATATGTGCCTCCTGAGTTTCTAATCCTTGTAACAATCTTTGTAACCCTTTGTACATATGCTCTGACATTCTCATCATCTCACATTCTTAAACTTTCCATCTTAGTCTTCCAATTCTGCAACTTTTCTTTCTTAGTAAACTTTTCTCCTTCATATAGTTCCTCTAGTCTTGTCCATATTTTGTGTGTAGAATCCAAGTCTTTAACCTCTATGAATTCACCCTCAGATAGCGCGCTGATAAATGCTTCTCTTGCAACCATATTACAACTAAATAACTTCTTTCCATCTACATCTGAAGTTTCTAATTCATCTTCAGTCTTGATCTATTCATCCTTCTTAGTAATCATCCAATAGTCAATCCCTAAGAAGAGTAGGTGAGTTCTCATCTTGTTCTTCTAATTGTCAAAATTTTTAGGATCAAATTTTGGACTATCCTTCCTATAGTAGGCCATCTTCAAGATCACCTCAAGTTGTTAAGCTTTCTCTCAAAGGACCACAAGCTCTAATACCAATTGTTAGCAATAATAGTCCACCAACGCAACTAAGAGGGGTGAATTAGTTGTGAGCCAAATAAATTAAACTTTAAACTTTATAAACTAATTACTCAATGCAAATCTGAACACATCAAATGTAACACCATAACACAAGAAAATCTTGACGAGGAAACCATGTTAAGGGAAAAATATTGGTGGCAATTAGAACCCTCAAATAATTCACTAAAATTATTGTATCCATGTTAGGAGTTGATTATTACATACAGTACATAATCCCTATTAAAGGACATTCCCTATTAGGATTCAAGAGAAACAAGAGGCTAACTACACAGGCACACTCCCCAAATGTCAAGGTTAAATCCACCTCCTGGACTCACTATTCAAAATACAGATATAAGAGTAACAATAACCAGTGAACTAACTGATAGAAACTTGCTTTTCTTAAACAGTTCCAATGAAGTTCATCACAATCACTACCTCTTTTCTACATCCAATAGAATTTAAAAATACAATTTCGTAGATTTCACATTCCACATCCACACTTATCTCATCAAGAAACAACTCTTCTTTATACAAATTTACAATAAACAATTAGGTCGGCCTGTTAAGACTTCCCCAATGTACAAAAAATTATATAGAAACTTGCTAAGATACACATGGTACCTTACACAAGTAAAAATCAATTACAACTCATCAATTATACTCCAAGATCCTTAATCCACGCTCTAAACACGTTTCATCATTATAGTCGGCCACAAATAGATCTTCGCAAGATCATATGCTTCAACTAATGTCACCAAGAACACAACGACCCAAAAATCACAAGTAACATTCTCCAGCATGTCTTCTATCATGCCTTGAGCTTGCAAATCATAACTTGTGTTCACATCTAAGTTATCTCCAAAACTCAAAGACCAACTCTATCACAATTCTCTATCACTGTTATGTACCTATTATTCACCAAAACAACTGTAACTTATGACAATAGTAAGATCAAGCCAAGTGACCTTAGATATAAGATCACTACTCATCCATGTATACATCTCCATGCTCGCATGCTCTTAAATCCTATACAATGTATGTACACTTCTGTCAGTACTACATGTACCAGTGATAACCAGTCTATCTAAAACATATGTTGACATCAATGACAAAACATGAATGTCAACACCTCACACATAACCGATTCCAACATAATGTGTCCTAGTACCCCCTTATGACCCCTAAGAATACATTTTAGGGTTTCTAAGGTTTCATAAGGGGTTTTAAGGGGTCCTACGACCCCTAAGAATACATATTAGGGATCCTAAGGGGTCATAAGGGTTCCTACAACCCCTTATGACCCCTAAGAATACATCTTAGGGGCCCTAAGGGATCATAAAGGGTCCTAAGACACATTAATGTATCCTATGACCCCTTATGACCCCTAAGAATACATCTTAAGTGTCATAAGAGATCATAAGAGGTCCTCTGTGTGTGTGTGTGTGTGTGTGTGTGTGTGTGAGAGAGAGAGAGAGAGAGACCCAATGTCATAAACTTATATATATATATTATAATATCTATTATTAAAATTTACTAAATAATTGTAACGGAAGAAAATTTGATGATTTATATTTGTGTTTATTGTTTGATTAATTAGGTTTGAAATGTGTTGTATTTCCTTAACCTTTACATTTAATTGAAGTTTGTATTGAAATGTGTATTAAGAGTAAAATAAGATGTTCCACTTTTATCCTCAAATGCACAAATGAAAGATCCAAGTTGATCAACCGAAAAGAGGGATTAATGCACAAATGAATCAACCATTTGGAAATGAAAATAAAGAGGGAAATCTTAAATTCTATTAATTAAAAATGTAGATATGATATATGACAGTAATTGAAAAGGATGAGAAGAAGAACCAACCTTAAAGAATTCTAGATTTGGAAAATGTTGTTTTCTGAGGTCTGTAGACTATTTCTGGAAAATCTGAAGTATGATTCGGATTCGGAAAGTAGAGGCAAAAAAAACCCAAAAATATTTTTTCAATCTGACACTGTCTTGTGAAAAAGGTCGACCTCAAGGTCAAAATAGACCCAAAATTTTGACCCTAACCTTGAGGTCAAAGACCTCAGATCTGCAGTCTAGGATGCAAAAATTAGGTTGGAAAGGAGTGGAAAGAAAGGAAGAACAGGGGGAAAGCCAGGTCAAAGTCAAGAACCCATTCAAGGTGCTTGATATGACCCCAAAACACTTACTCAGAAGGATAAACTAGTCTACCATGGAAGTGCTTCCATTTTCTGACTATACATTTAGCCCCCACTTTAGCAAGAGTATGGACTCAATGCAATCTCTTGGCAAAGGAGATCATAGAGAAAAGACAATATTTATTGGAATCAAGAGGGACAAATAAATCTTCAATCCCCTAAGGGACTTAAGTCTTTATCAACCCTAAGATCATGATAAGAGAGACACCACTAGTTAAGGAGAGAGAGAGGGTATGGTTACCTTGCCCAATGAGAAATTATGTCCCATTGTGAACCATACAAGGAAAAAAGTGTAACTAGAAAGATGAAGTTGAACCACCTAGTGAATATGGCTACTCACTAGTCAACCCATCAGGGAGACCGTTCTTAAAGGGATCAAAAACTTTATAAATTGAAAACTGGTGGGATCAAGGGATCCATGTAATTTTAAACTGGAGGGATCAAGAGATGCTAAAAAGTAAAATGACCATGCTTTGAGGATTAGTTTTTAATCCATAAAGGGAAAAAAAAATTTAAGTCTTGAAAGATATTTTGAATGTGCATGTGTGCAAAAAGTGAGTAGAGTGTATGCCCCCACGTTAAAGTCATTGCTAACACTTTGACAGGAGCAAATGGATTTAACAGAAACATAAACAACTAAATGGATTATGTTTCCACTACGAGATGCCCCCTAAACAAAGACAACTCAAGGGAAATAAAACATAAACATACACAAGAACACAGAAGGGATCTAACTACTGTGGGGTCAGTATGATCATAAGATAACATGTACATATAAATATGATATTATTGCAAATGAATTGACATCATTCCCCAAATAAAGTAGAACTACAATCACAATGGAGGAAAGAAAACTTGAGGGTTAAGAAGAAGAATCTTTTTGGACCACAACCTAGAGACCAAACAGAATTAGTGCTACCATGTTGCAAATCCGAGAAAATTATACAAGGAGAACATTTACGAACAAATAGAACAAGTACAACATAACATGAAACAACATATAGAAGAGTAAATATACATATAGAAGAATTGTACAATAGGTTTAATTCCTTTATCACCTTGCACCAATGAAGTAACAAGGATCATATAAAAGAATCTAACAAACATTTAGCAAATACATTATGGGAGAAGCACATTACAACATGCAAACACAAAAAGGGCTACCATAAAAGACAAGCCAATCAAGCACATTGCCAACCCTCCCCATCTTGATTTATGTTATTAATGGAAGGTGGGAAACTCATAAGAGGGACTATATCCAATACAGTAGGAATGATAGCCAGTTCCAAACAAGGATCCTCTTGAGAATCACAATGCTTGATACTAGGTGTAATTGTTAATTGAGTTGAAAGTATATGAGGTAGGTCAATATCAAGATCAATGGTCTCATATTCATCACTAAGATCAATAGGATCATCAAGAGTGTCCTCCTCATCAAGGTTGATTGAAATGGGTTCTAAGATGTGAATAGGATCATCATACTCATTCATCTTTACATCTTTGTGAATAGAAACATCTAACGCATTAGGCATGGGTTGATCAAAAGAAGGTAAAGAGTTTTGAAGAAGAGAAGCACAAGCCCTAGCATTATCTCTATGCTTCTTACGATGTTCATTAGCGGATTTGTTACATTTAGCTTTGGTTGGCATATTTTGAGAACTAGAAGGAAAGACAGTAGGTTTCTTCACAGGTTCTATGGGAGGATTCTCAATAGGTTGCGATGAAATAATAAAAGTTTGATTAGTAGAATTAGAAGTAATTGATAAAGGAGGTATTGCGGGAGTAGGAAAAATACCACAGTTGGAAGCTATCTGAGGCATACTTAACTCAACAATTTTACATTTGTAAGCTTGGTATGAGCGAAAGAGATGATCAGGGTGAGGAGGACATGAGTTAGGTAATGAGGGCCAAAATAAATTAAGAGTAGCACAATCTCTAGGCCTAGAAGGTTGATACAAACTATGATTAATCATTTTGACTTCTCCATTATGAATGAACTTAAGACATTTATTAATGGGAGAAGCGATAGCATGCATAGAAGTTATCC
>MU223889.1:280492-323017 GCA_018584345.1 Thuja plicata
TATATGCAAGTGTAATGCATAGAAGACCTATTTGATATTGGATACCCAGGGCAAAAATGTTGGCGTCTACTATAAAAATATTTGGGTTGGTGCCTTTGCAACTTCATCTTTTTCAGTGTCCAATATTGGATACATATCTGATATCAGATATCTCTGACACAAATCACCAACCCACAAATCTGCCTTGGGATTGCTTTGGGTTTTGGCTTGGGAATGCCAAACCTAGAAAGTCAACCCAAAAAATATGCTTGAGGAATCTCCCTATAATTCCAGACTTCAACCTTATAGTTGATGTCATTTTTAATCCAAAATTGATGAAACGAAGAGGATGTCTTAAGTAGATTATCAGCTTTCCATCGATATAAATTCTGTCAAGTTTTGAGTTTAATAAATAATTATTATTTATTTTCTAATTGGATTATGTCTCAAGTCCTGATTGATACGCTGATTGAAAAACGTCTACAAATTTCAAACGGTATAACATTTTTCAAATCTGAAATATGCGTCACATTTTATGCTTCCCATACTATGAGAAAAAAAGTAAAACATATTAAGTTGTGACCAAGTTAAGATGGTCAAACACAAGAGTTTTTTATTCCAAAAATTTTGTAATAAAAAAATCATAATTAATTATTTATTTGGAAAAAAAATACACAAAAATATGTGTCACATCTAGACACGAGTCTTCTACTTATATCTATAATCTTATAAAAAATAGTATCATTTGATTGTGATTAAGGTGGTCAGACATACACCCACTTCTTATCTTTTTCTTGAAATTTACGTACCACTGTATTGAAATTTTAAATTTGCACCAAATAGATTATATTTTTTTTCAAAAAAAACTAGCAGCTTAGAAACTACTTTCAATTTCCTACAAGTTCTCTTCTTACATCTTTTTTATATACGGTTGATAACTTGTTCAACGTTTTACGTCAATTTGCCTAACCATGATCCTACACACACTCATTTGTGGTTGTCAATGTTTTGATCACTTAAGTTAGTTTTCTTCTAATTAACAAGGGTGGACTGAAGGGTTCCACCTGGTTGGATGGTATTGAACCATCATTTTGGACACATTGACCACTTGGACAATGATGATGGATTCCATCTCTTGTTTTAATATGGTGCTCTTACCTATACTTGTATAAAATTATAAATTTAGGACTTTTGATAATCCTTACTAGAAAATTATATATGTTGTCAATAGACAATGACTTATTGTATTTAGTTTCACCCATGGAGGTGATGCAACTTTATCTTTTATTATAGAGCAATCACCTATAAAGTCATATTGTAAATATGTCCTAAATGATTATCAAGGCTTATCAAGGAATCTATTCCTTCTACTACATATTAAATAAGGACATGATGTTTAGTTGCGTTTCTTTACTCTCATGTTGTCACCCACTTAAGGACCTTTCTATTTTAATGATTATTATTTTTTTTTAAAGACAAAGTTTTTTTGTATGGTTTGGACCAACATTTTAGGAATTTGGGAATCTTGTTCTTGACAAACATAGATTCCACATGTGTCCAAATGCTTGTTCTAGATTAATTTTAAATAACACTCAAAACGAGGGAGTTATGCACCCCATTGATCACAAAATAAATGATCATTTTCCCTACCTTAAGAAAACATTACAACAATTTGAATACTCGATGTTTCTCAACCCAAAAGTCTAAATTTCAAGGCTTCAAGAGTTTAAATTTGTCCTATTGTCCCTAATTTTTTATGTTTGTAAATTAGGGATAACCTATCAAAATTAAATATTTTAATCTTTAAGACACTTTATGAGGCTAAATCTCATAAGCGTGACTATGTAACCTTGGTCATTTTCCCTACTTTTGATTTATCAATTTCCAAGTTTTTTGTTTAAGTTTTTGTCACCCTTTGCAAGTTGATCCTTGACAAATTTATGTTTTATGTCTAAAAGCAACTTGCAAATCAGACACTGAAACCTGAAATGCAAGTTGCAATCCTTTAAATAACATATATGCCTTTTAAAAAAACTTGCAATATGAAACATGAAACCCAAAATACCAATTTTAAGATCATTTTGTTATGTGTGAGTTTTTTTGAACCTGTAATACAAGTTTTATATATTTTTTTAAAAATAAAATGTCTTATAAGCCCGATTACCTTGCTTTCTTTGTTTTTAACTTATGTTTCAACCTTAGAAAGGTCTTAATGCATTTTTTTCTTATGTTGTAAGCTTGTGAGGTGTATTGAGAAACCCGAATTTGATATCTTAATGCATTTCGGGTTATATACTCATCTTTATGGCCCTGTTTGTTTGCAGAATTGGAATTTGAGTCAAAACCTAATTATCTCAAAATCAGGTTTTGAAATTCTGGTTTTGTGTATTCGGAAGATAGTTTGGGCCGTTTGGTTCACCCGGAAGATGACTGAGTCAATCCATCTTCTCTGTTTGGTTGCCATTTTCGAAATTGGAATTAGAATTGAGAAATTCCTATGATTTGCAATTTCAAATTGGTAAATAATACATGGCAGGTCGTGATTTACAAATCTCAGACTTTTTTTAAGCTTTCCAGCACTCCGAAACGCTGTCAAAATGGCCTCCAAAGAAGGGCAAATGGTCTGGGCAATCATTTAGAAATTAAATCATCATTTAAAATTTATATTCACCCCTGAAATACTGTCCAAATTGTTTGCACTGGTTAAATGTTACTTCACTAATTCTGATTTCATCTTGTGCATATCCAGCGGCATGGCATTTGCATTTGCTTGACAGTTTCTAAACTTCATTATAAAACTTGTCGAAGTTCATGTGCTGCAATAGTTTCAGCAAAACGCCCGCTGTCAACGACGCCATTGTTAACCGCAAGGAAGCGAAAATGTTGTTGTGCCTAAATACACTCAAATGCCATTCCTAGCCTATTCTCGTGTCAATAATTTCTGTCAGAAATTTCCGACTTTGATGTTTCATAAACTGTTGCAYAACTGGTAAATATGTGGGAATTGCTTTTAGTTTCAATCTGCRGGAAGATGACGGACCCGACCGAACTATTAAATTCGGTTCAAAATTTACCAAAACCTGAAGATGAAAACAAATTCCACCTCCTGACTGGGAAGATAGTGCCGCCCGTTTTAGGGTCTAAACCAGGTTTTCAACAACATAACCCGAATTGCATTTTGAAGTTCCAAACAATGGATTTGCTCAAAAAGCGGAAGTCCCGCCGCCAATTCCACCCAAATTCCAGCAAACAAACGGGGCCCATAGGTTTGAATGGAATGTTTGCAAAAAGAAAAGCCTTTGTATCAAGGATTCTCAGGCTCGAAACGTAGGGTATCCAAACCCAAAATATTGGAAAAAAATGGCTTTCAAATCTCCATTCAAAACCCGTTTTTCACCGAGTGCGTATTTATTAGTCCCTGCCGTTATGGCAGGAGACTAATGAGACTAATGTTTTCAGTAGCATTTCTAAATTACTTTGCTCCTCGGACACTCTGCATCCTCCAATTATCCTATGCTCTGAGGAAATTTTGCAATTAAAATGAATTTTTCATTTTTACTTTCTTTTTTCCCATTGGTTGTACGTTTTATTTCACGTTAGAAAATTAGCAGGAAAATAATAGAGGTGCTGGAAACGTGGCATGTTACATGAAGCTTTGACGGTCTCCTTCTGCATGGAAACGTGGCCTGGTCTTGATCCAATTTTTGGTGTTTGGTTCCAAATAATGGAGTAATGGAAGCTTGTATAGCAGGCTCTTTCTCTTGTTCGACTGTGATTTTCAATGCTGGATGCAACAGCGCAGTATCAAATATTGTAATGGCTATAACAGTCGTGGTGACTCTTTTGTTTCTAACTCTACTCTTCTACCACACACCTGTGGTAGTGTTATCATTTGTAGCAGTTGTTGGTTTGATTGACTTCCCTGCACCTTATTTCATATGGAAGGTAGATAAGGTGGATTTTCTTGCATGTTTGGGTGATTTTATGGGACTAATCTTCATCTCTGTTCAAACAAGCCTCCTCACAGCGGTATGTTCAAATTCCACGTTGTACAAAGCTTGGCCTAATGGAAGCTCTGTTTCACCTTTTTTGGTATTGGGTATTGAGGATTTAGAGTTTACATCATACTTTAGCAATCTTTGTTTTACTTTTTTTTGTATTGGGCATTGAGGATTTAAGGTTTACATAACACTTTAGCGATCTCTGCTTCACATTTTTTTTATGTATTGGGTATTGAAGATTTAGGGTTTAAAAAACACTTTGGCAATTTGCAGGTGGGTGTTTCTGTTCTTAAAATTTTGATGCATGTAACAAGGCCTCGCACTGTGCTGCTTGGAAATACATGGAGCAAGGAAGCTTTGAGAGTGTCAGGGTTTCTCATTCTTGGCATTGAATCACCAAATTACTTTTCTAATTCCACCTACCTTAGAGAAAGGTGCCTTTTTTTCTTATTTTTTTAGTAAAAGACTTGCATTTGTCAATACAAGAAATAGGAAATGATTGGTTTCTCATGAGTTATTGCAGGATACTGAGATGGGTTCAGGGTGAAGAAGAGATAACATAGAAGGTTATCAGATGTAGTTGTGAATACCCTGATAGCCATGTATACAAAATGTGGAAGCATACAGAAGGCACGTGAATTGTTTGACAAAATCCCTACACAAAATGTAGTCTCATGGAATGGAATGATTTCAGGATATGGACAAAAATGGGCTTCCTAGAAAGCTTTGGAGATTTTTAAGAGAAAAAAAAAGATGTCCAATCCGACCAGTTCACCTTTGCCACTATCTCTCTTGTGTGTGCTCAAATGAGAGATTGAGGACAAGGTACAGAAATCCATCAAAAAATAATTGAAAGCGGATATTTGGTAGTTGTTGTAGTTGTGTTTGCTCTAATAAACATTTATTCGAAATGTGGAACCATACAAAAGGCATGCAACTAATTTGAAATAATGCCACAGCAAAACAGTCTCATGGAATGTGATTATTGTAGGATTAGCACAAAATGGTTTTTTACAAACCAATGCCTCAACAAGGTGTTTTCCCATAGACTACACTTAATTCCCGATACACAGAAAATGGGCTTGTTGGCAAGGCTCTAGAAATGTTTAAGCAAATGCAAAACTCTGTCATTTAGTTCATATCATGTTTATGTTCTTTGGTGTAATATAAGAATTTTTTCCCAATTTTGATTTATGGAGAAGAGAGTGCAAACTACAAAGTAAAGCTAAATCGTAAATCTCAAATATACGTCTAATACAAAATAACATTTATGCACAGTAGTTAACATTCTGTAAATTTTAAAAATCCCTTTCGTTGTGCTTTGAATGAAGCCCATATTGGCTCAGGCTGTGAATTGTATTTGCTTGAAAGCTTCTGAATTTCATTTTTCACAGATCCATTTTAATGTAATGGATTATCTTGCGATTGTAGAATTTCCGAAGACCATGCTTCTTTAAGACATTAAATCAAACAGTTTCTACCTTGCCTATTTTTGTGGATTTTGCATACATTTATGCCTGGCCATTTCAACTGAATTAGCCGACAAAGTTTCTCGATGTCTATACTATCCTATTCTCTTTGAGGCATTCTCTCAAACAGTTATAAGTTTTTCATGCCTGGTCATTTCAAACAAAAACCATCTTTCCATTATGCTTTGATACCTCGTTCTCTTTGAGGCATTTTGTCACACATTTCGCATGCCTCTGTCTGTGCTTCCACATTTTGCATTCATGTCTACCAGAGGATGGATGCCCATTCCCTGTTACACAACTCCATTTTGATATAGACAGGGAGGTTGTTGCCAGAGGTTGTAGCTTTACACTTGCCAATTGCATTTAGAACACCAATCTTGGTATTTTTATTTTTCTTTTACACTGGATCAATATCTTGGATTCATAACTTGATTACGTAGGTGAATTCACTAAGTCTAAGACCATGTCCAACTCTTAATTATGCCCTCCACAGCCTCAGCAACTTCATAAAACATGATCAGAAAAGTTTGAGCTGCCAAGATCCTTTTCAAGCATCCTTATGTGGTAAAAAATGTTATAATCTAATCTTTAATGCCTTTCCACAGTTGTATGGGCTAAATGGATCTTTTTATTTTCATATGTTAAAGTGCAAAAAGATTTATGAATTTCTCCTTTTGGATTCAGGCAATTGCAGAAAGAACTGATCGAGGAGTAGATTACAGTGTGGAATGCACGGGGAAGACTCTCTTCTCTAACACAGTCTTCATTGTTTTTCCTTTTCAGAAAAAGAGTTTGGTGTAACAGAATACATAAACCCAAAAGACCATTAGAAACCCGTTCAAGAGGTTCACTTAGTTCATTCTTTCCATAATTTTCATGGTACAATGTTATAATCTAATCTTTAATGCTTTTCCACAGTTGTATGGGCTAAATGGATCTTGTTATTTTGTTATGTTTTAAGTACAATAATATTTATGAGTTTCTCCTTTTGGATTCAGGTAATTGCAGAAAGAATTGATGGAGGAGCAGATTACAATGTGGAATGTACAGGGAATATTAACGCAATGATCTAGGCGTTTTAAAGTGTTCATGATGTATATACTCCCATATGTTACTAAAATGTTTAATTTAAATTAGATTAGTAGAGTTGTTGTCTTTGCAACTGCTTAAATGTTGCACTTCCTGACTTGAATTAATGTTTGTTTTTTTATTTAAGGGCTGGGGCATGGCAGTTTTAGTAGGAGTGTGTTATGCCCTGCATCCTCGTCCCTACATTTTGCGTGCGGGTTCCCCCTTTTTTTGTTTTTGCTTGCGGTTTGCCTTGTCTTTCTTTCCCTTTTTGTTTTCTTCCTCCGGGGTTTTCTTCCCCGGTGTGGTGTTTTGTTTGTTTGGTTTTTCGCCTCCGGAACTCCGGTCCCGGAGGTTGTCCTTCGCTGGAAACCGGATTCCGGACTCCGGGATTCTTCGCCACGATATTCTTAAGGATATCATCGCGGGGAATCCCCGGGCCCGGAGTCCGGAGGTTTTGCTTGTCCGGAGATTGTCGGAAGGAGGAGGATTACCTTTTTACCGCGGGTATAAATAGAACTTATCTGTCACTTTCACATTTACCGTGATTAAAACCTCCAAGCACTCAAGGCGATTAACAGAGCATTTGCAGAGAGTTTATGGTAATCAGCGCTTAACATCTACCAGTCACTTCCTGACGATTGCGAGTGCTTCGTGGTGGTGATTCTGACCGTTTAACGACTCGAGCTGTTGCAGAGCTCCCATGGTAATCCTCCCTTTCCTCCGCCTTCTGCGTTCTTAGGTTGATGTTTCCGCTTTCCGCTCTCTGGTTTTCTTTTGTTTGGTTTCTGTTTGCCTTGTTGGCTTGTTTTGTTTCTCTGTTTCGTCTGGTTTGATGTCTTCTGGTTCTGCCGCCCGTTGGTGGGTCGGCTGTCCGCCCTCTATGCAGAAGTGGTTTGTCTGTAAAATGTGTAGATAGCTGTATATATGTCTGTCTTGTCTGGTTTTCCCCCGGGCGTCATTTCGCGTTGTATATTTGTGTATATATGCATGTATAGTTGTATATAATCTCTGTATATCCCTCCGTGTCTTTGTATATATCCCTTGGCTCCATGTATATCCTTCCGGGTGGCTTGACAAGCTGGTTGAGTCGCCTCTGTTCCTGGTTTTTCGCCTCCGACCTCGCTTCGGGGTAGAAAACCACCTATTTGAAACTCGGCTCTCAGCCGGTTTCAAACAGGCGATTTTCTCTCTCCTCCATAAAGTCTGTCAGAACCTCATTTAAGTCCCATGCGCACAATCAATTCCAGCCAAGTGGCTTTCACTTTTCGCGCGTTCGGACAGTTGGCTCTGCCATCATCGCCATAACTTGCATTTAATACCTACGCACGTGGCGCCCACGTGGGCTTGATGACTGGCCTTTTACACGTCCTCACTAACGGTCATTTCTTTGGGTTTCAGGTCTCCTACCACCATCCATCCTGTGTCTTTACCAAGTGCGATGAAAATCCCCATACTCGGATGCTTAATTAAACCCAAAATTTGTGATATGTTTTACTTTTCGGTTATTCTCGAATGAAACTAACCTTTCAGGGAAAGCAAACATCACGGTGGTAGGATCTTCGGACCCCAGAATAATTATTTTGATAAATGTGTTCTGACGGTCGCTTTGTCTCGCAGCTTCCCGGAGTTCATCTTCCAAATATGTCTGAAGCATCTGCATCATCTCCACCCGGAAGTCCAGAGCTGCCTTCCGCAGCAAAAACCAGGACAGCAGTAAAATCCAAGATGGAAAAGGCCCTAGAGAAGCTGCCCCTCACCATGAAATTTGTACAAGACAATGTCATCGTGGGCTCAAAGATTGAGTCCAAGGTCAAGCTGATAACTGACACCAACGTCGAAACATGGCCGGAGATGCAGGCCTTGGTGAAAATAATGCACATCCAGCGACAGGCTGGAGATCAACTAGCAATAAACGTCGGGAACTCCAGAATCCTCCGGGCAGCTTGCTTCCCGTGCTCCATGCAGTCTCCGGAGCTTATCCAAACATTGGCTGCCAACTACAACTCCTCTGTCCGGGCCGTCATGCTCGCGGCTGCAGAGCCCACAGGATACCCCACTCCACTGGTGTCCCTCGACCCAGTCACATTCTGGGCGAGCCTGGGAATCCCACAATTTGATAGGGCCACGGTGGTTACAAGGACTGATGCCCTGACCCAGTTCACACAACTGGAGGATGCTGCCCGGGTGTACATGAATACCCGCTGGCTTAAGGCCCCAAAGAGAATGAAGATAGAGATTCCCCGCTCTGAATTCAAGGAGAGTGTCCTGATGGGGATGATAGCATTAGCCCGGGTCTTTGGGCAGCCCTCCGCCCAAGAGTTTGCCAAATGGATGTACTATTTCCTCCTTGGCATCTCCACCAAGGAAGAATACTTCGACTGGGCCACAATAATCTCCAACCACGTCGACTCCCAATTCCAGCAGTTGAACAGGAAGAAGAAGTTCTATATGTCTTCCTATGTTTTCTGGGCCCTAGCGCAGTAGAGGCCCCATTCCAACGGCCTACTTACAGACGGCGTGCTCGGGATTGGCCCGGGACAAAAAGCACCGTGGGACCATTTCCCACAGGTCCAATGGGAGGTCAGCTTCCCCAGTTTCTACCGGGTAAATGACGCGTTCGTTTACTATCATTTACTTACCCCCACCCGGGACGCTGGATACCGCCTGTCTTCTGAGGTGATAAAATTGGTCCATAGTTATGGACATTACTATATTCAATTCCAACAGCACACATACATTAGGGTCACCGGCTTCTCCGGGAAACCCTACTTGTTGCCCAAACACTATGGGGACAAGATCGTGCTATTGGAGTATTGCAAACAAATAATGGAGGTGCATGCCCTCTTTGCCCACAAAAAGATCCCCAACATCCAATTCCCGATCATATGTGGGAATTACACCTGCAGTCTGGCCGCTGCGAAGGAGGTAGACAATGAGCTAAAAAGTTACAACCTGCAGGAATTTTATCTGGCGTGGAAAAACTTTGATCCGCATGGCAGGATTGCAACGGCACTGCCCCGGGCATCAGAGCCCCATCGTATACACATGAAGGACTTCTGGGCAGATTGCCAAGATGACGTGGAGGTGCGGAGTAGGCACTATGTCAGAATGACAGCCGGAATGATGCAGAAATTGAAGCTCCGAAAATTCCCAACGGACTTCTCAGACGCCGCCCCCACTGAAGATCCCCAGTACAAAGAAAAGGGGGTCGATAAAAAGGCTCTTTCACCAGTAAACTAGGTCGCCCAAGAAGGGCCCACTATTGAAGACTTCACTTGAGAAGTGGTCGAGAGAAGCCACGCCTATTTTAAAAAGGTGTGCCCCGGGAGAACCCGCCGAGCAGCCTAGCCGGTGCCAAAATTAACTCCACAACCGGTACCAAGATTGACCCCGGGGGCCGGGACTTCTTTGCAGGGAGCAGATAAGGGAAAAAGAATAGACACGACCCCTTTTGCGCAAGAAGTCCCCATCACAGAACAAATAAAACAATCGGCGGCAGCCTCCCAGCAAATGAGGGAGCAATTAATAACACGGCTGGCCACTCCACCACTCATGGCCGGACCACTTCATCCCCCCTCCTCCCCGCCATTAGCAGCCTTAATGGTAAAGGCGACGGGGGTGGATCCCCTGGAAGCGGCGGCAATAAGAGATGCGGGGCCACCTCTGGTTACCCGGCGAAAGAAGAAGCTCATCAAAAAGACCAAGGCAGAGCCGGAGCCAGAGGCATCCCGACCCCAAGAAGTAGAGATCCTTTCTTCCAGTTCCCCGGAGCCGGAGAAGGAAATAGAACCTACAGAGGTCCCAGCCAGTCCCCCCTCTACAAGAAGAGTTTGATGATGTATTTGCAACCGACGAGTTTGGGAACTTGCAGGGGGACAATACACAAACAGAGGCAGAAGTCCCGGGGGTGGAACAAGAGACTGCAGAGCAGGAAGATATTGAGCAAGAGGCTGCACAGGGACAAGAACCGCAGGTAGAGGAAAAGGAGCCAGGACCGGAGATCGCCTTCGAGGCTCAAGCAATGCAAGGTCCGGGAGTGGACCAACAAAAACAAGGTGAACAAATGGCATCCGCTGGGGGAACCGGACCTTCGGGAATAACTGTAACCCCAGCTGCCACGTTCCAAGGGCCACTCTTGGGAGCAACCCTTGGGCAGGTGATCACAGCGGTCCAAACTCTAAATCTTGGCCCAACACCTCCCCTACTACCGAAAGAGGTGCTAACAGAGGAAGAGGCCCCGGCAGAAGAACAACAAGAACAAGAAGAAGAAGAGCAGCTCGAAGAAAAAATCCCCGAGGAAGCTTACCAGGGTCCAGACCCAATGATAGACATACAGGACAAGGCTGAGGAGATGGAGACTGAAGAGAATGCTGCTGCAGAAGAAGTTGAGGCAGGGAGAGGAACGGATGAGGTCCACGCCACTGAAGAGCAACAGCCGCAGAACACCGGGGAAGAATCAAGAGAACAAGTCCTGGCAGGAAGACCACCCCTACCACCTCAATGGCTGATAAAGAGCAGGAAGAGAAAAGCTCAATCCGCTCATGTGATTCCTGTGTCCCTGGCCGAAATGATGGCCCAAGTTCAGGCCCCACCGAAGGCCAAGAAAGCTCGGACAGTTCATACCCTCCGAACTGGGCCAGGCGGAGAAGCAGTTGTCGTTGTGGCAACACCTCCCCCAGACGCCGGTGAAGCAACCGCGGACCCAATGTTGCAAAGGTATCCCTAGGTAAAAGGGGAAAGCAAGGTGAGGTAGACTTGCTAAAAGAGGCAGCAAGGGCAGTGGAGGCCCGATATGAGAAGGAGGATCAAAGCTGAAAAGGAAAAGAATGCAAATCTTATGGGGTTGCTTACTGAGCTGGCTCGACCCATCAATGCCGCTCCTCCGGGGGCCTCCACCTCAGAAGATATACCGCAGAGTGACATAGACTCCCTGCAAGTGATGGAGAAGAAAGCTCAGGCAGTGGACAAGTGGGTCGCCCTGCAGATAGGAAACACCCGGCGTTTCCTGGTGTCCACCCTCCTAGATTTATACACGGCCTGACAGGTTATTCATCAGGTGGAAACGCTTATTGAGCAGTGGGAGGGTGACACCGAGAATTACCAAGCATGGAAGGTGGAGCTCGAAGAGCTCCTTACCTTGGGAGAAGATATGATTTCTGAATCCGGGATTCTAGGTGATGAATAATTTGATTTTGTAAGAACCCAGCACTCCAGACTTGACCTCACATTGGAGGTAACCAAGCAACTGGTAGGGTCCTTGCAAGATAAGGTAAATGCTATAAAATATTCTTCCAATTTATACAAGTCTTTTGTAAATAAGACTTCCGGGGCTAATCCCCTTAGCACAGATACATGTACCCCCGAAGATTCAGTTTTGGGGAGTTTTGATGAAATAATGAAATCCCAGTATCAATCTCCGGAGGGGATAGATGGGGCCCATATGGAAAAATTAACCTGCATGATACTTAGTGGTCATGACGCGGCAAGGATGGCAGATGAAATCAAAGAGAATGTTCCGGACCTGGGGGAACAAGTTGAAGTGGCCAAGCACAGAAGGGCCAGCTTAAAAGAGATAGATGAGGATGGCATTTCCCGCCTCCTCCAGGCCTTCAACGATAATAAGCAACCTTGAGCTTTCTCCGGGGACCAGGGAGAACTCAAGCGTTGGGCATTCTTTATTCTTTGGGGACATAAGTTCCCGGATCCCGTAGTCTCAGATCCAAAATTAACCGCTTCTTTAAAGTGATCCGTGTCCTGGTCCTCGAGGCTGACCGGTCACTTTCAGAAGCGGTTAATAGAGGCTGTCAGAGGGTAGTTGGCTAC
This sequence comes from Thuja plicata, assembly GCA_018584345.1. Lineage (NCBI taxonomy): Eukaryota > Viridiplantae > Streptophyta > Pinopsida > Cupressales > Cupressaceae > Thuja > Thuja plicata. The sequence continues at coordinate 292,839 of MU223889.1, forward strand.
ATCAAGAGGGTGTCAACCCAGCGGTTAGTTTTCTGACAGGATGGTCTTCTCGAGGCGCCGCTCAAAGGTACACCTGGCGAATTGAAGACAGGGCACCGCATTTCCCATTTATGAGGCATGTAGCCTCGATCCCTGGGGGACCCACTTTCTTATCTCTTTTCTGGCTCTCTTCTCGAGGCCGATTCTTCCGATGTATATTCTTGTCTTATTCTTCTGATATGACAGACCTATTCTGTCTCTAGGTCTTTTGTAGGGTGGCGCAGGTAGTACCGGCCCCTGGATATTGTATTTTATTGAAACATGATGTAAAATAGGGTTAGGGTTAGAAGAGAATTGTATAAATAGCCAGACCGTCCCATTTCCAAGGGTCGGCGAAATTGATAATTTTTTTGTCCATAGCAATAGCAAAGTGATTTCTCATTTTTAGTTGCAGAGCTCAATACTCCATGGTTCTGGTTTTATATAGTCAAATGCTCCCTTGGAGCCACCATTGTACCACGCACCAGTGCTTGCTGGAAGGAACATTAATAAAGAAGGAAGAATTCTTGGCAATGATGTTGTTGGCATTCCTGCTCCTGAGTTAATGGTATTTCATGTTTCAATGTTCTTTATGTCTTCTACTCTGATATGTTAAAATAGATTAACGACTTCTTTTACTCCCGCTACTGATAAAATGCTAGCTGACGGTTATTTATTTCTTCAGTATTTAGTGTAGTCTATCAGAGTATTATTGATGTTCTGGACATTTAAACATGACTGTAGTTAGATGAAATGTTTCTAACCCTGCAAGATCTTTTTTATTTTATTTGCTAAGTGTAGAATGCTAGGGGAAACCTTACTGTATTGAATCTCCGGAGGTATTGAGTTGAAGAAACCAGCTATCCCCCTCGAAAACAATCACCTCTCCCAACCGAGCCCCGCGTTGTCGTGACCTGACACCCAGGTGCTTGAAGGCCCGGGGAATATAATTCCCTCGGACAACCTTTGCAGGCAGAGTTGGCCGGTATCCCCGGAACCCGGTGACAACTTATGATTGTTGGCGGACCCGGTCAACAAAACCTCGTCAACAGAAACTTGCGCTAGAAGGAGGGCATGAACTCATCCCCCTCCCAAGATTCTGATTTTACACCTCCCGAGGGTTCCCCGAGTTATAGTTCCAGGAGGCAAGCCTTCAGTAGGATTGGATCTTTCTCCCCAGCGAAATTTGAAAGAGTCCTTAGGTCTGCCCCGAATCCCAGAAAGTTTGTTGAACTCGAGGCTACTACTCGAAAGAAGCGGACCTCGAAAATCACACCAGCCACTATTGTCTAGGGGTCTAGCATACCTCAGAATACCCAAACTCCTCAGACGATCCCGGGAACCAGTGCCCAAACTACCCAACATATAGTTCCCGCAATGACTGCGTAGTTCGGAAACACCGGGTCCCCAATGGGAACTTTTTCGGGTGCAATCAACGACTTACCCTCTCACCCGAAGAAGATTTTCCCACGATATGAACACTTAGGCTCACGGACCGCGGAAGAACACTTACAGGCATACAAAGATGCCATGAACCGACACCGGATCCAACATGAAGATGTTGTGACTCGAATGTTCCCCTTGTCTTTAGGGCAAGGTGAGTTGAACTGGTACCTTAACCTCCCTGCCAACTCCATAAACAGTTGGCAGGACATGGAGGATGCCTTCCTGGCTGCCTTTCGTGTGCATGTGGACCCAGCCTGGTCCCATAGCTAGTTCATCTTCATCAGGAAAGAACCCAATGAACCTCTTGCAACATTCAACCATAGGTTTCAGCGCGCCCTGAAGCGGTGCACGGGCCCCTTCATTCCATCCCCAGAAGTAACCATACAGACCTATCTTAATGCGATGGACCCTTTCGTTGCCACTCTCCTTTGGAGAACAACCGCCGCGGGCAACCGGGACACCTTGGCAAAAGTCTATAACCTAGCCTTGGAACTGTCCCGTGGTCTCAACAAATCCCCAGGCGGGATTGGGCAGAGTACGCCCTTCAACATGGTCCCCGGCGGAACTACATATGCCGGGGGATACAATCCCAATCTGGCAATGGGTGCCCCGTCGATGGCGATGAATCCTTCACCACCCTTGATAGACCAGTAGGCATGGTATGTTTACCCTACCCAGACCCAGATGACACCGGGTCTGGAAGTCTTCCCTTGGAGTCAGCCGCAGCAGGCACAACAATCTCAGACACAATCGTCTGGAGTGCCCTTCTTTCAGTCGTCCGCAACTGGAGGATTGCCACCCTCGACTCCGGCTAATACTGCTACCTTCCCTGGAAGCCAACAACAACAACAGCCGTCACATTGTGACGCTAATACTCAGCTGACCGTCGAGGTTGAATCCCTCCGGCGAATGTTGTCTACCTTGACTGTGGACATGGGCCAACTGAAGGCGGGGTCTTACGCACCCCAGAATTTGAATTCCCAGAGGGGAAACATTTTTTCCGGCCAACGAAACAACAACGCCGGAGGAAGAAACTTCAATAACGGGTCTAGGCCCAATCAACAGCAATGGAATAATAATGCGAACACCGGAGGCCCGCCTCCAAACCAAAACACCAACCAAAATGGTGCTGGACCATCACATTTTACACCAGTTGCAGACTTCCAGCCCATGACTAATTGGTGCAGATTGCATGACACGGGCTCACACAACGAGGTGAATTGTGCCACCTTGGAAAAGGTTATCATGATCTCCCAACTAGACAGGCAGCAGTCACATGATGCTCCCCCTCTAGAACCTCCTGTCCAAGAGCCAACCCACAGTGCCTTCACCTGTGATACCATCTTCTTCGGAGCTTCCGGGGAGGATGAAGAAGAATCCAAGTTGCAGGGGTTCTTTGACAAATCTATCCTGCCCTTCGAGGCCAACGCCTTTACCAACCCGCGGACTCCATACAGTACTCGAAGTCAGGTTGGTAAAGGACTAGCTTACACGCCCACACCTCCTATCAAAGACACTCCTCCTCCCCGAAATAATACGACTGACCGACCCGCTCCTCCAAAAGGTCCTAGCTCTAACCAAGCAAAAGACCTTGCTGAGGGAGACCACCAGTTCTCGGGAGGAAGATTCGACATTACGAAGGCGTTAGAGCAGACCACCACCTCCATGACCTTGATGGAGGTTTTACTAAACTGTCCCCAGCAGAAGAAGTCTCTTCAGAAGCTCCTAGGGAACCCCGAAGCCGTCAGCCGCCCGCCCAAGACTGTCTCGTTCGAAGATGCTAACGTGGCCGTCTTTCAGGGGAACAATGAGGATCTTCCCTTCCTACTAGGCCTGAATATCCACGGCAAAAATATACACAATTGCCTAGTAGACTCTGGAGCTTCGGGTAACATCATGCCCTTGTCCATTTGTCAGAAGCTCGGATTCCACCCCACCCCATCTAATGGTGCGGTGATCCAACTGGATAAGACCGCTGTAAGAATGGTGGGAGAATTGAAAAACGTCCGGATACAACTTATCCAGGACCCCAGGATAGCCAGCATCATTGACATCCAAGTGGTGGACATCCCAGAGACTTACGGGATGTTATTAAGTCAGAATTGGTCTAAGTCCCTGAACGGATACTTTTTGACCGACTTCACCCACTTATGGCTTCCGTGGGAGGGAGAATCAAATAAGATCCGGGTCGAAAGCGAACCCCGGATGAAACAGGCCCTTACCGAGGTTGGGAGGGTCAATGAGGTCCTTTTCTCTGAGACCTCCCTGGGGGTGTACCGACCCTTTGAAATCTTAACATTCGATTTCACCCCCGGAGAGGATCCCGTCGTGCTGCAAAGAGCCCAGGACCTAGAAGAAAAGATGAGAGTTGAGATTGACTCTCAAGGTGCCACAACAACCCTGGCTACACTCCTGTCTGGCACTTGGTGCCGAGTACATTACCAGAAACATTCTGAACTCGAGTGTGGGCCATGTCTCTCGATCGCTAATCGATACATAGATACCTTCTAGAATAAACAACTTGTAACTGATTCCCTGGGACCCAGCACTCCTAAGGGATGTGCTCCTTTGGTGCCATCTCCCCGGGAATCCCAAATCCGAACATCTCCGGAGGTAAACTCCACATTCACACCGGTAGTCCGGGAAGGAATCCCTAATTAAGTCTCCCAGCAATAATCCAAAGAAGACTACTCTGCCCCAGCCCCAGATTACGAACAATGACTTATGGACCCTTAAGTTTGATGGGTCCCGATCCAAACAAGGCTGTGGGGCTGGGGTAGAATTAATCAACTCACGAGGGAAGTCCTTCCTCGCGTCCTACAGACTGCATTTTAATTGTACAAACAATGTCACAGAGTACGAGGCTTTGGTCCTTGGACTCTTTATTTGCGCTAAGGAAAGGTGTCACCCGCCTCCGGGCTCTGGGTGATTCAAAATTGATTGTCAAACAAGTCTGGAGTCAATACACATGTCACGACAAAAGGCTGGCCGCATACCGCAATCGGGCTTGGAACCTTATTGAAGATTTTGATGCCTTTGGCATTGACCTCATTCCCCAGCGACGGAACTATGTCCCGGATGCCCTTGCCATTTCTGCCAACACACTTGAGCCAATGGCCGGCTTGAAACTCCAAAGATTTTCAGTTGAGATGGTCCCTACCCCGTCCATTCCAGATAATGACACCCACTTTCAAGTTTTTGAGGACGATCAACACATCCTGGCCTTCATGAAAAATGTTGGTGTCTTTGAGAACCAGATAGTGGAAGAACGAGACCATGACGATACTGGGCAGGGTGATGAGGACGATGGGATCATGGACCTGCCCACTAATACCATCCCAAAGGGGATGGTTGCACTAGAACCAATATTCTACTCGGACCCTCGGGCCCGTGAGAAGGTGTCATCCTCCCCTGAGGGAGGAAAGTTTGAAAAGGTTAACATCAGCCAGCCCGGTGAGGAAAAGATTATTCATATTGGTACCTCCTGCTCTCTTGAGGAAAAGGAAAAGATTCTCGCGGTTCTCCGAGAATACATCGACATGATTGCTTGGGGTTATGAAAACTTGAAAATGTATGATACATCCATCATGACCCATACTATTCCCCTGAAACCTGATGCTAAGCCCTTCCGGCAGAAGCAAAGACCGGTCAACCCCTTGATAGAGCCTCTGATTCGTCAGGAGGTAGAAAAACTGCTGTCAGCCCGGATAATCTTCCCAATCCGGCATACTACGTGGGTTGCCAACTTGGTCCCTGTAAGGAAAAAGAACGGCGAGATCCGCCTCTGCGTGGATTTCCAAAACTTAAACAAGGCATCTAAGAAAGATAATCACCCTCTCCCTTCGTTGGATGAGGTGTTGCAGATGGTGAATGGATCCCAGATGATGTCCTTCCTGGATGGATATTCGGGATACAACCAGGTCATGGTCAAGTATGAAGACAGAGAGAAAACATCGTTTACCACCAAGTGGGGAACGTTTGCGTACAGGAGGATGCCCTTTGGTCTGATCAATGCAGGGGCTACATTTCAGAAGGCCATGGACATTGCGTTCGAGGGCCTTGTGAATCGGTGCATAATCATCTACATGGATGATTTGACCATCTTTTCCCGGGATAGGCGCGATCATTCCACCCATCTCGCTCAGATCTGCGAGAGATGTCGTCGGTATGGAATATCCCTCAACCCCAAGAAGTGCATATTCGGGGTCATCGAGGGGAAGCTGCTCGGGCATATCGTCTCTGAGAAGGGTATATCCATAGACCCTGATAGAGTCAAAGCATTGCTAAATTTACAAATGCCTGGCAGCAAGAAAGAGATGCGATCTTTCTTCGCAAAGATCAACTTCGTACGCTGGTTCATCATGGGATTTGCAGAAATAGTTAAACCGCTCAATGAGATGATGAAGAAGGATACCAAGATTGAGTGGAGTCCTGAAGCAAAGCGGGCGTTTGCTCAGATCAAACAGACAATAACGGAAGCACCTGTCTTGGCTAGTCCAGACTATTCCCTTCCGTTTTACATTTACTCGTTTGCCTCGCCGCATTCTGCCGCGGCAGTGTTGACTCAAAAGGTTGAAGGGGAAGAATGACCAATAGCTTTCATGAGCTCCCCCTTCAAGAACGCCAAAGTCTGATATTCATCACTAGAAAAGCAGGCCTTTGCTTTAGTTCACGTCGTGAAGAAGTTCCGGCATTATATTCTCCGTAGCAAAGTACATGCTATCATCCCGGACCAGGCTGTCAAGTCTCTGTTGATGCAGAGTGAATTGGGCGAAAGATAGGGGAAATGGATGGCCATCCTCCAAGAGTATGACTTAGAAATGCAGCCCATGAAGATAGTCCGGGGCCAAGGACTAAGTCGAGCGATGGCAGAAGAGACTCCCCGCGTAGAATGTTAAACATACACAGTGGAGTCCATCACCCGAGATCCGTGGTATACCGATTTGGTATACTTGCTACTAAACAATAAATGCCCAGAGGGATTACCTCCCCACAAACGCCGCGCTCTACGGATGAAAAGCGCACACTTCATGATCAAAAACTTCGCACTCTACCGCCGAAACTATGGAGTGTACCTCCGGTGCATCGATAGAGACCAAGCTGTGAGAGTGATTAATGAATTCCACAGACAGTTTGGAACCGGGCATGGCTCAATCGACGCCACTGCCCATCAGATCCTTCGGGCTGGATATTATTGGCCCTGTATATTCAAGGACGTTTACACTCATGTTAGGAAATGCCATACTTGTCAAACCGCAGCGCATTGTGAGCGTAACCCGGCTATGCCTTTACAACCAGTCTATGAGGCAAGACCCTTCGCCCAGTGGGCATTTGACTTCATCAGAGAAATCAACCCCAACTCGTCTGCCAACCACCGATACATTCTAACCGCTACTGATTACTGCACTCGGTGGTCTGAAGCTATACCTTGAAAAAACAACACGACAGACGTAGTTATCAAATTCCTGGAAGAAAACATTGTCACAAGATTTGGAATGCCCTTTGCTTTGGTATGTGACAATGGTCCAGCATTTTCTTCGGCGTAGTTACTCGAATGGACCTATAATCAGAAGATCACTCTGAAGTTCTCCAGCAACTATTATCCCCAGGGAAATGGCGTTGCTGAATCGACGAATAAAAATCTACTTGAAGTGATCAAACACCTTTTAGAATAGAATCCCCGGGATTGGCATCAAAATTTGAAATTCGCCCTCTGGGCAGATCGCATTCGTGTCAAAGCCGCCCTGGGAACATCCTCGTTTCATCTGGTCTATGGTCAGAACTTTGTATTCCTGATCAACTTACAGATCCCAGTTTTACAGTTTATGCAGGAATTTAGCAATAGGGACAACATCATGGAGGTTCGGCTCTTAAATCTGGTACGAATGGAAGAAGAGCGAGACGCAGCTCTTGAACATTTCGCGCGTCATCAAGCAGTGGTAAAATGATGGTTTGACAGAAGAGCCCAATACAAGGCTTTTCAGATTTCGGATCTGGTCCTGTTGTGGGACAAGGCCCGGGAAAAGAAAGGAAAGCATACCAAGTTCCAATGGCTCTGGCTCGGACCATACTTAATCTCAGAAATCTGTGGGGCAAACACTTACCGCCTTAACACTCTGACTGGGGAACATGTCGCATTGCCCATTAATGGACAGTTTCTTAAACACTACTTCGAGTCGAGTAAGTTTGTCCAAAGTTGTATTATATGTAAAGCCTTCCGCTTGTAAATATCTCTTTCGGGTGCCTCATTGCGAGGTACCCTGCCTTGTAAATAGCCTTGTCGGCTGTCCTCCGAGGCAGTCCTCTTTTGTTGTTTTTGTTTTTGTTTTTGGTTTTCTTTCGGTCTCGGCATTTTGTTCTGTCTTGCAGGAATGGGAATGCTTCGCATAGCTCTGGCTTCCGGTATGATGTCCACGGCATGGTGAACTTTAGAATCTATCTTTAGCACGGTGGAGTCGGCCCGGTCTCCGGGGTTGTTTCATGGGTTAGGGCACATTTTGAGCAATCTCCATTGGGTGTTGTCTCCAGGAGTCTGGCAATCAATGAACACAAGTAATATAAGGAACAAGTAATCGGACACAATGAGAGTAGATCCGCTGTACTGATTGGTTGACCCAGGTCTAAAACTTTAAGGAATTCTTCCCAGGTCTGGAGCTTTATCCCTTCTTCAAACATCTAAACGTAGGTGGATAGGTGAAAGAAGTACCGCCATTAAAATTAGCTAAGCTTAAGCTTAATGGTGAAAGAAGTACCTCCTTTCCCACCCAGAAACAAACAAAATAACAAGAAGAGGAAGGCGGGATGAAACTCCGGTCTTCGGGGGAAGTGAGCAAATGGATGACTGGCTCAATGTAATTAGTGCCTCTTCTCTACCCCTCCCAGAGGTCATCGGCTTGAATTCCTTCCAAAGGACACACGACACCACTGATGAAAGACTATGGACTGATTCCCGTGTGGTTGGATTCTCTCAGATATGTTGCTTTCAGCCTGTCAGACGCTTTGGGAGGCGGCCTATTCTAGTTTTGCTAACCAGAGATTCTATAGTTCTCAAATGCGCTAGGGCATTTGTCCCAGATAGTCGCCATTTGTTATGCCCTGCATCCCTATCCCTACATTTTGCGTGCAAAATGTTGGGTCCCCCATTTTTTTTTTTTTGCTTGCGGCTTTGCCTTGTCTTTCTTTCCCTTTTTGTTTTCTTCCTCCGGGGTTTACTTCCCCAGTGTGGTGTTTTGTTTGTTTGGTTTTTCACCTCTAGAACTCCGGTCCCGGAGGTTGTCCTTCGCTGGAAACTGGATTTCGGACTCCAGGATTCTTCGCCACGATATTCTTAAGGATATCATGGCGGGGAATCCCCAGGCCTGGAGTCCAGAGGTTTTGCTTGTCCGGAGATTGCCGGAAGGAGGAGGATTACCTTTTTACCACGGGTATAAATATAACTTATCTGTCACTTTCACATTTACCACGATTAAAACCTCCAAGCACTCAAGGCGATTAACAGAGCATTTGCAGAGAGTTTATGGTAATTAGTGCTTAACATCTACTAGTCACTTCCTGACGATTGCGAGTGCTTCGTGGTGGTGATTCTGACCATTTGACGACTCGAGCTGTTGCAGAGCTCCCGCGGTAATCCTCCCTTTCCTCCGCCTTCTGCGTTCTCAGGTTGGTGTTTCCGCTTTCCACTCTCTAGTTTTCTTTTGTTTGGTTTTTGTTTGCCTTGTTGGCTTGTTTTGTTTCTCTGTTTCGTCTGGTTTGCTGTCTTCTGGTTCTGCCGCCCGTTGGTGGGTCGGCTCTGCCAGAGGGTTGTCCGCCCTTTGTGCAGAAGTAGTTTGTCTGTAAAATGTGTAGATAGCTGTATATATGTCTGTCTTGTCTGTTTTCCCGCGGGTGTCATTCCGCATTGTATACTTGTGTATATATGCATGTATAGTTGTATATAATCTCTGTATATCCCTTCGTGTCTTTGTATATATCCCTCGGCTCCATGTATATCCTTTCGGGTGGCTTGACAAGCTGGTTGAGTCACCTCTGTTCCTAGTTTTTTTCCTCCGAGCTCGCTTCAGGGAAGAAAACCACCTGTTTGAAACTCGGCTCTTGGCCAGTTTCAAACAGGCGGTTTTCTCTCTCCTCCATGAAGTCTGTCAGAACCTCATTTAAGTCCCATGCGCACAATCAATTCCAGCCAAGTGGCTTTCACTTTTCACGCGTTCAGACAATTGGCTCCGCCGTCATCGCCATAACTTGCATTTAATACCTACGCACGTGGCGCCCACGTGGGCTTGATGACTGGCCTTTTACACGTCCTCACTAACGGTCATTTCTCTGGGTTTCGGGTCTCCTACCACCATCCATCCTGTGTCTTTATCAAGTGCGATGAAAATCCCCATACCCGGATGCTTAATTAAACCTAAAATTTGTGATATGTTTTACTTTTCGGTTATTCTCGAATGAAACTAACCTTTCAGGGAAAGCAAACATCACGGTGGTAGGATCTCCGGACCTTAGAATAATTATTTTGATAAATGTGTTCTGACGGTCACTTTGTCTCACAGGTTCCCATAATTCATCTTCCAAATATGTCTGAAGCATCTACATCATCTCCACCCGGAAGTCTAGAGCTGCCTTCCGCAGCAGAAACCAGGGCAGCAGTAAAATCCAAGATGGAAAAGGCCCTAGAGAAGCTGCCCCTCACCATGAAATTTGTACAAGACAATGTCATCGTGGGATCAAAGATTGAATCCAAGGTGAAGCTGATAACTGACACCAACATCGGAACATGGCCGGAGATGCAGGCCTTGGTGAAAATAATGCACATCTAGCGACAGGCTGGAGATCAACTAGCAATCAACGTCAGGAACTCCGGAATCCTCCGGGCAGCTTGCTTCCCGTGCTCCATGCAGTCTCCGGAGCTTATCCAAACACTGGCTGCCAACTACAACTCCTCTGTCCGGGCCGTCATGCTCGCGGCTGCAGAGCCCACAGGATACCCCACTCCACTGGTGTCCCTCGACCCAGTCACATTCTGGGTGAGCCTGGGAATCCCACAATTTGATAGGGCCACGGTGGTTACAAGGACTGATGCCCTGACCCAGTTCACACAACTGGAGGATGCTGCCCGGGTGTACATGAATACCCATTGGCTTAAGGCCCCAAAGAGGGACCCAAAGAGAATGAAGATAGAGATTCCCCGCTCTGAATTCAAGGAGAGCATCAAGATGGGGATGATAGCATTAGCCCGGGTCTTTGGGCAGCCCTCCGCCCAAGAGTTTTCCAAATGGATGTACTATTTCCTCCTCGGCATCTCCACCAAGGGAGAATACTTCGACTGGGCCACAATAATCTCCAACCACATCGACTCCCAGTTCTAGCAGTTGAACAGGAAGAAGAAGTTCTATATGTCTTCCTATGTTTTCTGGGCCCTAGCGCAGTAGAGGCCCCATTCTAACGGCCTACTTACAGACGGTGTGCTCGGGATTGGCCCGGGACAAAAAGCACCGTGGGACCATTTCCCACAGGTGCAATGGGAGGCAAGCTTCCCCAGTTTCTGCCAGGTAAACGACGCGTTCATTTACTATCATTTACTTACCCCCACCCGGGACGCCGGATACCGCCTGTCTTCTTAGGCGATGAACTTGGTCCATAGTTATGGACATTACTATATTCAATTCCAACAGCACACATATATTAGGGTCACCGGCTTCTCCGGGAAACCCTACTTGTTGCCCAAATACTGTGGGGACAAGATCGTGCTATTGGAGTATTACAGACAAATAATGGAGGTGTATGCCCTCTTTGCCCTCAAAAAGATCACCAACATCCCATTCCAGATCATATGTGGGAATTACACCTGCAGTCTGGCCGCCGCGAAGAAGGCAGACAATGAGCTAAAAAGTTACAACCTGCAGGAATTTTATCTAGCGCGGAAATTTTTTGATCCGCATGGCAGGATTGCAACGGCATTGCCCCGGGCTTCAGAGCCCCATCGTATACACATGGAGGACTTCTAGGAAGATTGCCAAGGTGACATGGAGGTGCGGAGCAGGCACTCTGTCAGAATGACAGCCGGAATGATGCAGAAATTGAAGCTCCGAAAATTCCCAGCGGACTTCTTAGACGCCGCCCCCACTGAAGATCCCCAGTAAAAAGAAAAGGGGATCGATAAAAAGGTTCTTTCACCAGTAAACTGGGACACCCAAGAAGGGCCCACTATTGAAGACTTCACTCGAGAAGTGGTCGAGAGAAGCCACGCCTATTTTAAGAAGGTGTGCCCTGGGATTACCCGCCGAGCAGCCCAGCCGACGCCAAAGTTAACTCCACAACCAGTACCAAGATTGACCCCGGGGGCCGGCACTTCTTCGCAGGGAGCAGATAAGGGAAAAAGAATAGACACGACCCCTTCTACGCAAGAAGTCCCCATCACAGAACAAATAAAACAATCGGTGGCAGCCTCCCAGCAAATGAGGGAGCAATTAATAACACGGCTGGCCACTCCACCACTCATGGCCGGACCACTTCGTCCCACCTCCTCCCCGCCATTAGCAGCCTTAATGGTAAAGGTGACGGGGGTGGATCGCCTGGAAGCAGCGGCAATAAGAGATGCGGGGCCACCTCTGGTTACCCGGCGAAAGAAAAAGCTCATCAAAAAGACCAAGGCAGAGCTGGAGCCAGAGGCATCCCAACCCCAAGAAGTAGAGATCCTTTCTTCAAGTTCCCTGGAGCCAAAGAAGGAAACAGAACCTACAGAGGTCCCAGCCAGTCCCCCTCCGCAAGAAGAGTTTGATGATGTATTTGCAACCGACGAGTTCGGGAACTTGCAGGGGGACAATACACAAACAGAGGCAGAAGTCCCCGGGGCAGAACAGGAGAATGCAGAGTAGGAAGATATTGAGCAAGAGGCTGCACAGGGACAAGAACTGCAGGTAGAGGAAAAGGAGCCAGGACCGGAGATCGCCTCTGAGGCTCAAGCAATGCAAGGTCCGGGAGTGGACCAACAAAAACAAGGTGAACAAATGGCATCCACTGGGGGAACCAGACCTTCAAGAATAACCGTAACCCCAGCCGCTAGGTTCCAAGGGCCACTCTCGGGAGCAACCTTTGGGTAGGTGATCACAGCGGCCCAAACTCTAAATCTTAGCCCAACACCTCCCCTACTGTCAAAAGAGGTGCTAACAAAGGAAGAGGCCCCGGCAGAAGAACAACAAGAAGAACAAGAAGAAGAAGAGCAACTCGAAGAAGAAATCCTTGAGGAAGCCTACCAGGGTCCAGACCCAATGATAGACATACAGGACAAGGCTGAGGAGATGGAGACTGAAGAGAATGCTGCTACAGAAGAAGTTGAGGCAGGGAGAGGAACGGATGAGGTCCACGCCACTGAAGAGCAACAGCCACAGAACATCGGGGAAGAATCAAGAGAACAAGTCCTGGCAGGAAGACCACCCCTACCACCTCAATGGCTGATAGAGAGTAGGAAGAGAAAAGCTCAGTCCGCTCCTGTGATTCCTCTCTCCCTGGCCAAAATGATGGCCCAAGTTCAGGCCCCGCCGAAGGCCAAGAAAGCCTGGACAGTTCATACCCTCCAAACTGGGCCAGGCGGAGAAGCAGTTGTCATTGTGGCAACACCTCCCCCAGACGCTGATGAAGCAACTGTGGACCCCGTAGACTACAATGTTGCAGAGGTATCCCTAGGTAAAAGGGGAAAGAAAGGTGAGGTAGACTTGCTAAAAGAGGCAGCAAGGGCAGTGGAGGCCCGATATGAGAAGGAGGCCTAGAGGCTCAAAGCTGAAAAGGAAAAGAATGCAAACCTTATGGGGTTGCTTACTGAGCTGGCTCGACCCATCAATGCCGCTTCTCCGGGGGCCTCCACCTCAGAAGATATACCACAGAGTGACATAGACTCCCTGTGAGTGATGAAGAAGAAAGCTCAGGCAGTGGACGAGTGGGTCTCCCTACAGATAGGAAACACCCGACGTTTCTTGGTGTCCACCCTCCCAGATTTATACACGACCCGACAGGTTATTCATCAGGCGGAAATGCTTATTGAGCAGTGGGAGGGTGACGCCGAGAATTACCAAGCATGGAAGGTGGAGCTCAAAGAGCTCCTTACCTTGGGAGAAGATATGATTTCTGAATTCGGGATTCTAGGTGATGAATAATTTGATTTTGTAAGAACCCAGCACTCCAGACTTGACCTCACATTGGAGGTAACCAAGCAACTGGTAGGGTCCTTGCAAGATAAGGTAAATGCTGTAAAATATTCTTCCAATTTATACAAGTCTTTTGTAAATAAGACTTCTGGGGCTGATCCCCTTAGCACAGATACATGTACCCCTGAAGATTCAGTTTTGGGGAGTTTTGATGAAATAATGAAATCCCGGTATCAATCTTCGGAGGGGATAGATGGGGCCCAGATGGCAAAATTAACCCGCATGATACTTAGTGGTCATGACACGGCAAGGATGGCAGATGAATTCAAAGAGAATGTTCCAGACTTGGGGGAACAAGTTGAAGTGGCCAAGCACAAAAGGGCCAACTTTAAAGAGATAGATGAGGATGGCATTTCCCGCCTCCTCCAGGCCTTCAACGATAATAAGCAACCCTAGCTTTCTCCGGGGACCAGGGAGAACTCAAGCGTTGGGCATTCTTTATTCTTTGGGGACATAAGTTCCCGGATCCTGGAGTCTCGTATCCAAAATTTTGTATTCTTTAAAGTGATCCGTGTCCCGGTCCCCGAGGCCGACCGGTCACTTTCAGAAGTGGTTAATAGAGGCTGTCAGAGGGTAGTTGGCTACATCAAGAGGGCGTCAACCCAGCAGTTGGTTTTCTGATAGGATGGTCTTCTCGAGGCGCCACTCAAAGGTACACCTGGCACATTAGAGAGAGGGAACTACATTTCCCATTTATGAGGCATGTAGCCTCGATCCCCGAGGGACCCACTTTCTTCTCTCTTTTCTGGCTCTCTTCTCGAGGCCGATTCTTCCGATGTATATTCTTGTCTTATTCTTCTTATACGATAGACCTATTCCGTCTCTAGGTCTTTTGTAGGGTGGCGCAGGTAGTACCGGCCCCCGAATATTGTATTTTATTGAAACATGATGTAAAATAGGGTTATGGTTAGAAGAGAATTGTATAAATAGCCAGACCGTCCCATTTCCAAGGGTCAGCAAAATTGATGATTTTTTTGTCCATAGCAATAGCAAAGTGATTTCTCATTTTTAGTTGCAGAGCTCAATGCTCCATGGTTCTGGTTTTATATAGTCAAATGCTCCCTTGGAGCCACCATTGTACCACGCACCAGTGCTTGCTGGAAGGAACATTAATAAAGAAGGAAGAATTCTTGGCAATGATGTTGTTGGCATTCTTGCTCCTGAGTTAATGGTATTTCATGTTTCAATGTTCTTTATGTCTTCTACTCTGATATGTTAAAATAGATTAACGACTTCTTTTACTCCCGCTACTGATAAAATGCTAGCTGACGGTTATGTATTTCTTCGGTATTTAGTGTAGTCTATCAGAGTATTATTGATGTTCTGGACGTTTAAACATGACTGTAGTTAGATGAAATGTTTCTAACTGTGCAGGATCTTTTTCATTTTATTTGCTAAGTGTAGAATGCTAGGGAAACCTTACTGTATTGAATCTCCAGAGGTATTGAGTTGAAGAAACCAGCTATCCCCCTCAAAAATAGTCACCTCTCCCAACCGAGCCCCGCGCCGTTGTGACCCGACACCCAGGTGCTTGAAGGCCCGGGGAATATAATTTCCCCGGACAACCTTTGCAGGCGGAGTTGGCCAGTATCCCCGGAACTCGGTGACAACTTATGACTGTTGGCGGACCCGGTCAGCAAAACCCCATCAATAGAGTGCCTCATTCAGATGCAGCTTTCACAACTAGTCCTATCAACTTCCTTGATGAGAAAACACTAAAAGGAACATTCTTTGGAAACTATAACCCCAAGTCAGATCTACCAGGTCTAGTGGAGAAGCATCTGAGTAAGGTAAAAATGTATTTTATCTGCAATGATTTTATACAGTTCTATTCTCAATTGCACAAGCACCTTTTTATATAATTAAAGTTATGAATTTCTTTTGTGATAATCCGTGACTGACTGGAAATCAGTAGATTGAGAAAAAATTTAATTAATTGTGTCATGATTTTTAATGTTCACATTTTAATGCTTACACACTATTTTTCCTTGAAGGAGCTTGAGCTGGAGAAGTTAATTGCTCATGAAAACTCTTTTTTCTAATATCAACAAGGTGTTTGATTACATGATGTAAGGAGAGAGCCTGACATCGTGCAATTAAACTGGAAAAATAGATGGTGAAGGAGATTTAAGTAGTATGGAAGATTTTTGCTTGGTCATAAATGTTAATCGTTGGAGAACATTGGAGGGTTTTTGCAGATGAAAGTAAAGTTCAATAAAACAAGCTAGAGGGATTTGAGTTTATTCTAAAGGATTTAAATATAACCTGGCATCATTTTGGTCAGTATCTTATGTCTTTACTTAAATCATGTAAATTAAAAATTCGCCTAGGATTTCAATACATCCAACAATTTGGTTTCAAAGCAGCTGTTTCATCTCTCGGATTAATTTTCATGTGTATAATTGGTTCTTTTGAAAATTCCTGTAATATCCATGTGATTCATGTTTTATAGATTTCATGATTTTTCCATCTATCCAATGGCTTGTTGATGGTCTTGAATGGGTCATATTTTAATACCACTCAACAACATAAACTAAATGTTGCAATTGGCAGGGACTCCAGCTGCGCGCAGCTCTTGTTACTGAGGTTTTTGTTTTCTAATCAAACTCTATCTCTTCCTGACTGATTATAAACTTGGATTTTTCCTCTTTGACCTCGGTTTTGGCATTTTCACTCCCATTTTTGCTATCCTTCCATAAGTTTCTCAATTTTAATGCGTTATTATGAGTTTTCATGGTTAGTTTTAGTGATTTAGGACAAGTGTTTTGTCGTTTCAGCATCTGGAGTCATCCACGAGCCATGTGTTGAGCATGCTTGCTTTTACTGGTCATTTTTGCCCTTTTCTCTTGCCCACGAGTCTAGAAATCATTGGTTTTCTCTTTCTTATCAGGTATTTTTGTAAACCACCCCCTCATGTTGTGATTTCCTTATAAATCTTTGGTTTAAAATACAATTGTTGATCTATGCAAAATAACTATGTATCATCCACATTCAAAATCGTTTTAAGAAATACTTGAAGGCTATGAAATACTCACATATTCTCTTCTCATGTTATTTCATTTCCAAATTTGGATCTTTGGAATCATATTACAAGTTTGCATTACAAATAAAATGTAAGTGTATTTTACTTGCAACATATTCTTCTAGACTCGACCTACATATTTTCACCATATTCCATTTGTACACAGAGGTCTGGGAACCTATTGTATGACATTTCTTTTCCTAGTATTATGTTTTAAGACAAAGGCCAAGTAACAAATCATCACAACATGATTTGAGATGAAAGATGAATCTTTTGCATGAGATTGTAAGCAACAATCATTAGGCATTAGGCAGATAAATAAGGTCATAAGGGTATTCATTATATCATATAAATGATAACAATTATGATTATATAAAACAATCATTTATGATGTAAAGTGTGAAGTTAATGTAAAGTGTTAGCAATAACAAGGACACATATGATGATAGGGCATTAAGAACAACTTAAGCATGCAACAAAGAAGAATTCATATTGATATGCTAAATACTAGGTAGACTGTGTTAAAAGATTTCAAGGATCACAAGATACAAAAGATTGTGTGTGACAATTTCAACAGGGAAAGTTAGCCATTGTTGAAGGAAGGTTATGGATAACAATGAGATAGTGGCACGGAGAAGTCATGTGTGAAGGAGACTCACTTTCCTTTCACATTCTTGTTATGATCAAAGAGGAAAGAAGTGATAACAGTGAAAGAGAAAAGGATGTAATTTATATGAAGAAAGATGCTCATGACAGTCATAGGATTGTGGAAAACAAAGTACAAACCAATGGTACCATTCATGGGAGTGAATAGCGTTGAAGATATGAGTAAGGATATCTAAACAAATCACAGTGACATGTTAGTAGAGGGAAATGGTTTTCAAGTTGTTTTGCAAGACTTTTGTTGTAATCATTCATAAAAATGTCACTTGCAATCACACGGTTCCAAATCCCATAAATGGTTGTAAGTATAATGTTCTTCCCTCAAGTTTGCATTTCGGGTCCTATACAACACATTACAAGTTTTGTTACAAATTGAAAATGTAACTAATTGTGATGTGTAAATTTGTACCTGCAAGTATACTGCACACAAACACTCAATAACTCATTAGATCAAAGGTTATTAAGATCAAATTAATGAACTCAACATAAAACCTCATGAAACCGAATTATTGCTTCCTAGACATGAAGATTGTAATCTAAATTGAAGTTTTCTCTCAGATTAAGCACATTAGATAATACAATTGACAATCATGAAATGGAAGATTCAAGATGAAATGACTAAAATGCTCAAGAACATGTTCATTTATGCATCATTTAAATCAAATTCTACAAATTGAACTAGATTAGCTTTCTAAAAGATGAACTAGATTGGCCAGAATGAAATTGACATTATTTCTATGCTTAAATTCTTTTATGCTCCTCCTCTAAATGAGCTTAGAAAGGCTTCATTATATAGAGATTTCTTGGAGGGAAAAGGCTTCAAATTTGAATTTGAATTCGATGGTTGAGATGCATCCATGAGGGATGACTGAGATGCAAGTTTGCTTGATCCATGTGATCACCTCTCATTGGTTAGAGGTTTGACTTTTGAGGCGTGTTGAAGGAATATTAATATCTTGAATTAATTAATTCCTTTTAATTAATTTCCGTGGCCATGTATTTAATTTTTTTATTTGATTTAATTCATCCAAGGTTAACTGAAGAATTAATGACTTTTGATGAATGCCTCTTGGTGAGTGATCTTGGATTATTAATTTTTGATGAATTATATACTTAAACCGATCTAGTTTAATTATATAATTGTGATTAGCTTAAAATTGGTAGTCTCGATTAGGACCTGGGGGACTTGATTAGAGATTAGGGCTTCTGAGTTTATCAGACCATTTTCAGGTGATTACATTTGCCCCTCTTTGAGTTGACATGCGAGCAACGTGTTGATTCAAAGAACATCTAGTTTTGACTAGCAATCGAATAGTTGGATATGAAGCGATGCAACTACTCTTGATTAGAAATCGATTCCAAACTTGATTGAATGAAAAGTGATTGAAGTTACTGGAGATTCTTGATTACTTGATAAGATCATCATAGCGACTAGGAGATCAATTTGATGTGAAGCGATCAAACTGATATCCCTGTCTGATTGTTGAGGATAATAACACCTAATCAATTTTATGTGAAGCGATAAAACTGATTACTGTTACAACGATGTCTGGAATCTTGATTCGATACTCAGTTTGATGTGATGCGATGAAACTGATATCTCCAAGACATAGTTCAGAAAGATTGACTAGACAACCAGTTTGATTTGATGCGATAAAACTGATTTCTAGCAAAGACTTGAACAAATGATCAATTTGATGTGAAGCGTTGAAACTGATCAATGTTTGAAATTTTGATTGATTTAGATGAAGATACTATCAATTTGATGCAGTGCGTTGAAATTAATATCTCCACTGATGTTTAGAACTTGAATTTTGATAAGAGCGAGCAATTTGATGTGAAGCGATGAAATCACTCATTCCAGATTTGATTTGATACCTGATGAAGATTCTCCAGCTATTGAAAGTTGATTTGCTTGATCGATTACAGAGTCAAGTTAGATTTCTGACAATGCCCCAGTTATTGAAAAGGTTTGATGGTATGATCACTTGATTAGATGTGATTGATAATGCCCCCTTGGAATCAAAATGGACAAGAGATTGGGTTGATTTCCAGATAAAAATATCTGGATGAGAATGATAAGCTTGGAATTAAGATTTTGAGTCCAACAGAAAATATAGTGGTCAGAACCATGAAGAAACTGCTTCTTGTTTGGTCAAAATCAGACTCCGTAGGATGAAGTTAGAGCCAAAAAGGTGCAATAGATATGAGCAATAGTATGGTTAAAAATTTGAAATTAATCACCCCAAAAATGAGATTGAATAGGGTAATAATTCAAAATTACTATTCATTTTACTATTCACTGATAGAGAATTACAGAGCTCAGAGAGAGAAGATGTCGATCCCCCTGTACCATCATTGATTCGAGACCATCTGGCGACACCAGAGACCTGCCCACTACCCGCCAGTGGTATGTCGTCGAATTCCTGATTTGAAATTTTGAAATTCATGCTTGTTTTTGCTTTGATTTTTTCATGTTTATTGTCCTTTTTGCATATTATTGTTTTTGGTATTTAGAAAATCGTCTCTAGGATATTTTATCATTACTGAGCTTTCAAGTATCGTATCCCGTTGTTGAATTATCATTTCCAGAAACGTGTCATTTTTGGTCCTTTCTATATCATTTCCAGTCTTTTAGGTATCGTTTCCATAAACGTGTCATTTTTAGTCCTTTCTGTATCGTTTCCAGTCTTTTAGATATCATTTTTGAGACAAGATATCATTTTTGGTATGCATACCATCATTTTGGGTAAAATGTCGTTTACAAACTCTGAAGTATCATTTCTGGGACAGTGAGCCCAAAATGCAGAGTCTAAGTCCCAAAAATTTTAAATGTTGAATGCCTTAGCCAATATGAACTTGTTAGAATATCTTTATGTTGAATATATCTGTTTTGAACATCCCTATTTTCCTCAATTCTGATTCTACAATGTGTTTACCTTTGTAGCATGATCCTAGTACTTTAGAGACACGGGCACCGTATCCCCTAGTTTTATCATTGATTCAACAGTTATCTGTTGAGGACCATACCGATATTGTCCGCTGTGGTCTGGGATATTTACTGGGTATGCCTGAGTATACAGTAAACCACGGTTTACTTACTTCTTTGATAGAGAGATGGCACTCAGAGCATATTACATTCCACCTGTTGACTGGTGAGATTACAGTGACACCAAAGGATGTATGGCGGATCCTTTTCATACCTGTTATGGGCAAGCTGCCCTATTATGATTCGACTGCGCGAGCATGTATAGATGCTTGCGTGAGAGTGCTTCAGGATCCCTTAGTGGTAGAGTGCCACATCACTTGGGAGCGACTAGAGAGACAGGGTCTCGCGTTGCCAGGTGTGTTAGCTGGACTTATTGGTGGATTTCTCATTCCTGATAGGAGCACACAGGGTTTTTCAGTTGGATGGGGTAGACTGCTTGAGGATTTATTACAAATTCCACGCCAATTAGCCTAGGTTACCTGTCTCTTGGTTCACTTGTATCATGACTTGCATCAAGTGGTCTATCGACATGATAGATCATTTTCCGTTGGATTGATTCTTTTGCAGTTATGGGCATGGGAGCATATCCCAGTTACACGACCTGTGGTAGCTCGATCTCGACAGGCAGGTTGTCCTTATGTTTACATGTATGCTAGAGATATGGTGCAGCCCCGCTTGGGTAACTTGGAGTATTGGAGGTGATCACTAGATGATATGACAGTTGTGATCTAGCGTCCGTATCTAGACTGTGAGGAGTGGAGTAGCGACAGGTAAGAGATGTCTTTTGTGTGCACAGAGCGGTTACTGATTGGTCGTACCATTTACATTGTGGAGAGACTCATGGTTACCTGTGTCTTACGGCAATACGGTATGCCATAGCCTATGCCCCTAGACATGGCATCTTATGCTCGATCTCGAGATGAGGAGACACAGTGGGGGCCCACATTGAGATATGAGACTGCGGTCCTTGAGCACCAGTGATTAGTACCAGTTATATGGGATCCAGCTCCAAGTATTATAGATGTTGGGATGACTCCTAATCTCTCAGCATACTTTGCACAACATCCGTTTCCTCGGTTGACCTCTCCTGATGAGGCAATTCCAGCTATGGTTGATGAGGGTGATGATAGAGGTGATGACGATAGAGGTGGTGGGGCCGTCAGGGCTACATCTCACAGACGTTCTAGTAGCAGTGATGATAGTGGTGGCAGAGGTCGTGGTGGTCAGCCAAGGCAGGTTAGAGTTTGGATTGTAGGGTCGACACCACCAGCGGCTACACAAGTACTAGCTACTTCACAGATTTTGGCTACCAGACAGGTTCCTTCATCTCAGGTTCCTTCAGCTTCACAGATTCCATCTACACAGGTTCCTTCTACTCAGGTTCCTTCCACACAGGTGTTTGCTTCTACTCGTGTGACTATTGCACAGGTTCCACCCCAGGTGAGGGTTACGAGATCGAATACCACAGGGATTCATCCAGGTGCACAGATTCGACCATAGATGAGTACTCCTCCTCAGCGGATTACAGGGCATACAATTCCCACTGGCATACAGGTACCAAGGCCTAGACCTATAGGTGTATCAGCACAGGGAATAGGTGATGCAACATTGATTGCACGCCTTCGCAGAGAGAGGGATCAGTTGTAGACACATATAGTTGTCTTACACGCACAGTTGGCTGATAGAGACAGAGCCTTGGATATTGCACATAGAGATGTCATCGCTCAGCGTACCAAAGCATCCTACTATCAGGCCCCATATTTCTTAGTAGTACCAGATCCTACTGCGAGAGTTACTCCTTTTCACGGGCCGCAGCACAGTTAGAGGGTGGTGGACAAAGTAGATCACATGTTCCTCCCCGAGGACCACCAGGGGATGATACAACTAGTCAGTAGTGATTTGAGCTATTATCTAGATTTTGATGATGATGTATTGATATATCTATGATCTTAGTACCATTTTGCTTGGTTTTTGGATGATATATCTCATGGACATTATTTGATATATGATGACATTCTCATGATTTGATCTCATTGTATCTTTGTCACTGATATTTCATGCTTTATGAGATGATTATGATTATTCTATGAGCATGCTCTTTGATTTCATTATGCTATGGATGCATTTTATTTTTGATGTTTTTGATGCATAGATATGATGTTAGGTTAATGCTATGGATGCATATGTATGAATTTATTGATAGTTAATGAAATGCAATGTGGATGCAAATGATGATTTTTATTTCATTGATTAAAATACTCAATCATAAGAGAAATGATATCTTGTTGAATGTTTGAAGTTTTATTTTCCCTCTTTTTAGATGTGTGTTATGATAGCCTTTCACAACGTCATTTCTATAAAAGCTATGCAACTCCTAGAATGGAATGCAACTAAAATGCAAATGCATCTTCCATTTTCATGTCATTCATTTTGTGCTTTTGTTTTATCATTGAGCTTTTTGCGGACTCCATTTTTGACACAACCAACACTGATATGCAAGTAATCATGTTAGAATGAATATCACCATTCTCAGATACAAGTACATACAACCATCACTAGTGCTTAAGTGACTATGATAATATGAATGTGACTTGTGTAAAATGTTTGATTTAGTACGACCACCACGGATAATTGATTTATTCTGATGATATGAATACTAATTGAGTTAAATTTTGATATTGCATTTTGACACAAGCATCAAGATATAACAAATCATGATGTCCTAAGTATCAATTGTGTTGACTAACACGTAGTAAACAAATAAAATACCATATACTTTCCTCGATGTTATAGTACAAATACTCATGGAATATCTCCAAAAATATGATAATCACCAATTGATAAAGATAACAACCAAATCTAACATAGATGTTTACTTTGGTCTCAGAATCAGAGCCTTTCATGTAGCTTTAGCTTTGTCATCATAGACCTTGTCAAAAACCAATGTCAATCACAAGCAGAACTCAAAGAAAATATCATGCCCCCTATCTTCATGTTTCTAGCTCAATAGAGTATCATTGAAACATTTGAGAGAGTTATGATAAGAAAAAATCCGATAAAGAACAAATAGTCATTCAAAGAAAAGTATCTCAACTCCTTCATTGTTTCTCTAGCACGGATACATCATAGATTTACTCAGAAGTCAGAATTCATGCAAGCATAGGACATGACTGATCATTTTTGTACTTGTGTTGTTGATTGATAGATTCAATATGATCATGTTGATAATAGGATGAGTGTTTAGGAAACACTATTTTGTTTGTTGATATGAGATGTGACTTGATCAGTTGTATTGAGAAATACCTTTTGTTTGGTTGTTTAGTTGGGGTGGTGTTGAGAAACACATTTGATTGATTGATGTGCTATTGAGAAATATTGATGGTGAATTGATTTCCTTGAAGAAGTTTGAGATTGTGTTTGTTCACAAGAAATATAAGATTGAATTCCAAACCATGGTGGTGATAGGAAAAGGATATAGCAATCAACTAGGAATGTGTTCTTGCTTGTTTTGGCTCAAAGGTCTTGAAGCATTTGCTGAAGGGTTATCCAAGCTTTGATAGACAGAGCATCGAGCTGACGAAATGGCGCATGTTTACTAGGTTTTCACCATTCGTAGAAATGTTATTTTTGCTACCAAGGTGCCTGTTTACTAGGTTTTCACCAAGGCACAATTTTTTTGTTTTTCGATGTGTAAATTTGTACCTGCAAGTATACTGCACACAAACACTCAATAACTCATTAGATCAAAGGTTAGTAAGATCAAATTAATGAACTCAACATAAAACCTCATGAAACTGAATTATTGCTTCCTAGACATGAAGCTTATAATCTAAATTGAACTTTTCTCTCAGATTAAGCACATTAGATCATACAATTGACAATCATGAAATGGCAGATTCAAGATGAAATGACTAAAATGCTCAAGAACATGTTCAATTATGCATCATTTAGATCAAATGCTACAAATTGAACTAGATTAGCTAGAATGAAATTGACATTATTTCTATGCTTAAATTATTTTATGCTCCTCCTCTAAATGATCTTAGAAAGGCTTCATTATATAGAGATTTCTTGGAGGGAAAAGCCTTCAAATTTGAATTTGAATTCGATGGTTGAGATGCATCCATGAGGGATGGTTGAGATGCAATTTTTCTTGATCCATGTGCTCACCTCTCATTGGTTGGAGGTTTGACTTTTGAGGCATGTTGAAGGAATATCAATAACTTGAATTAATTAATTCCTTTTAATTAATTTCCTTAGCCGTGTATTTAATTTTTGGTTTTGATTTAATTCATCCAAGGTTAATTGAAGAATTAATGACTTTTGATGAATGCCTCTTGGTGAGTGATCTTGGATCACTAATTTTTGGTGAATTTTATACTTAAACCGATCTATTTTAATAATATAATTGTGATTAGCTTTAAATTGGTAGTATCGATTAGGACCTGGGGGACTTGATTTGAGATTAGAGCTTCTAAGTTTATCAGACCATTTTTAGGTGATTACACTAATATTTTTCCCCTACTTGTAATTACACATTCAAGTTCCCTTATGTGACAGAATGATGTTCCGATGTTGGAATCAAGTTCTAAGAGTGGTATTGCATATTGTTTTACATTTGCATATCATTGTCATACCCTCACTTGTAGTTGCAGTTCTAAGACCCAAAATTGAGCTTGATATAGTCAATCAGGTTTTGAAAATAGTTCTTCCCAAACTTGTAATATGTTCTGTAGGACTCGAGTTTGATCTTGAGGTGCATATTTTATGCATACAATACCAAAGGTTCTTCCCCACTTGTAATAGATCTTCCCCAGGACCCGAATTTGCCTTGTAAGGCATATTTTACACTTGTAAAGCATAAGGTTCTTCCCCAAACTTGCACATGATCTTCCAAAATATGAATGCAGTCCTAAATGCATTTAAAATCACTTGAAATCGGGTCTCTAAGAGCCGATTACAAGTGCAAATAATTCCCTTTTATATGTTAAGTGCAATAATATCTTCCCATTTGCAAATGAAATACCCATGTTCTTCCCAACTTGTAATGCACTTCCCAATATCCAAAATTCACTTGTGATCCTATTTGTGGGCATCTCTTTATTCCTTCCCTTGATAGTCATGTTTGCACGCATGACATATCCAATCAAAAAATCAAGGCATGAGCCTTATTTTGCAAGAAGACTCCAAGACTGGAGAATGACACGAAGCAAGAACAACAACATGACAACCATAGAAGGAGGTGGAAAAGTGATAGAATGATTGAGAACGTAGAATTATTTCAAGACTGAAACAATCATGATTGAAAGGATGCTTTCCCAATAAAGGCCATTGTGATGCAGAACAATCAAGGATGCAAGTTTTTGTTCCGGTTCAAGATGCTTCCACCAAACCTAAGTACTTCAATTGCAAAGCATCTTGTAGCAACATAAAGATTTGACCAAAGATGGTGTAAATAGATTCATGTCTCCGGACACTCATAATAGTTTTTAATTATGCACTTGTAATTTATTTTTGATAAATTAAAATTAAAATGAAAATATGTAATTTCAAGTGATCATATCACTTGCAAAGTTGTAACTTGTAATAACATGTAAACAAATCGCAACTCAAGTTATATTAGGACTGCAATTTGGAATAAGTCATAGTTAGCTGTGGAAAAAGTCATAGTTAGTTGGAATTCTTCCACCTTTTTATCTCAACCCTCACCTATATAGAGAGAGGGTGCTCTTTGTAATTTTTATCTTTTGGCAATGCAAAAAAACTCTGTTAGTTTGTATATGCACTCTAAGACTTTGAGCTTAGATGCAAATCAATTTTTTGTCATTTTAAGACTTTGTGCCAATTCAATTTTTCATGTAGCAACATTTTCTAGAATTGATTTTGGGTTTTGTTCTTTCGTTAAAGGGAGATTTGAATTCAATCTTGCATACTTTGAGCTACCTATTGCATTCAGAGTTATAGTTTGGTTTTAGATTTGGTCTTGCAAACTTTGAGCTACTTATCAAGTTTGAAGCTATTGTAGAATGCTCAAGAAAGAAGGTATCTTGCAGATTTTGTGCTGGTTTTATTTTCTTAGTTTGTTTATACACGATGAAATGTGTGTTGGAGACTTTGACCTGCACATGTGTCTCATTCTTTTTCTTGAAATCTCATAGGGAGTTATAGAATGACTTTTAGCTTTCATGAAACCCCAGGTTACTCAAATTTTCTAGTATGTTGAAGGTTATTCTTACGTCTAATCTTTTGTTTATCGGCAATATTAATCCAACTGATACTTTGTAAGTAAATCACACCGTCAATTGAGGATTTCATTCTGAAGGTAACATCTAATATGAAATAAGAGAATAGGATGAAAGTAACACCCTATTTTAGCTTAGTATAAATAAAAGTAGTTAAGTGTTTTCTTGATTCAAGTAGCAATAAGAAGGGGGAGCCTTCCCTTAGTTAGGAGAGAATGTGTCTCACATGTTATGGTTGGAACCATTGTTTTGCAATTGATCCTTAAAACTATAAGTTGCAAAATATCCACCCAATATTTCCTATGGTGTTTTATTTTATCAAGTGAATTTCAAACCTGAAACAAGATTCTATGTTCACTAAAGGAAAAGATGATTTTGGGGCTGAGGAGACGGTGAGTGGCAAGCCAAGTGGCTTCTCCTTCTACGTTGGTCATGAGTAGGCAAATGATTATGAGAGGAGGATAGAGTCAAATGGACTCTGACAAAAGTTGATGGAGGCATTACCCCAATTTTGAGAAACTCTTGGCAGTGAGAAACCTCCAAGGCCACCTTACTCACTTGCACCTGATTCTATAACAAAACATTTGAGAAAATGATAGCTCTAGAGTAAAGAAAAATATTATGATCAATAGCGCAATGAGTGAAAATAGCAAGATTCATATCTTTCCATATGTTGAAAAAAAAAATTTCCCTAGAAGCATAGAAAATTTAGTTATATTTGTGGGGGAATGAAAGGTTGATCACCCATAAGAGCCATATACTAGGAGAAAGGTTCTAGCCTAAAATGGAAAAATAAGTCGCAAATCCAATTCCAAACCTGTTGATCTCTACAATAGAGCTACAATAGATGTTTGAAAGATTCCACTTGCTACTCCACAAGAAAGCCTTGGAAAAGAACCAATAAAAGTGGGTGAGCTTAGACTCAATATCAGTCAATCAAATATTAAAAAACCTATGTTACCAAAAAATGACCAAAAACTACAAATGTCATCTATGGTTCAAATTAGGCACAATAGGCAGGCAAGGAGAAAGCCAACAATAACCAAGACATTATGGTGATTGAAGCAGCTAAGCTTCTCAAAAATTTCTAGTCCTTTGTTCTGGTGTTCTAATTTTTTCTCATCTTTATATGTTTTCCTTTGGGGTGCTGGTGTTAGCTTTACTGGATTTTTGTATAGGCTGCAAGCTAGTCTTTTATAGTTCTACTTCTATGTCTATTATGTTGTTTCTATGGGGGTTGTTCTGAATATTTGTTGTTTTCTTTTGTAAAGGTTTTTTATTACGATAACTACAGGTTTTGAAGGGCCCCGAAACCCTTTAAAAAAGCAGAAAAGAGATAGACATTTCAAGCACAAAGCGACAATATTCTATCAAAATAGCAGACAGAAACCAAAAAGGGCTAAAACCTGATTTCGGGTCCTTTAAAACCTGATTTTCTCTTAATCAAAACAATAATCAAGACATACTTATAATTACAAAAAAATGTATTAGGACTCCACCACCGATATGTCTACTAAGAGTTGGTAGAATACACTCCAATTTTGTGCAACATCTCAACAAGAATGGTGCCATGATGGTATCATATCTCTCGGTCTAGCTGAGAGAAATGAAACTCAACCTTGAGCTCATCTCATGACATGAGGCTCATGAAATCTTAGAAAAAGAAATATTTTTATCTCAAGCACTTTAGATTCCTTTTTTATTGAGTCACACAACCTTAACCCATGATAGCTATGCCAAAGGGAGACCTTGAACCTGTAGAAGGGAAGACCACCAAAAATTATGTTGGTAGACAGAAAGTTCATCCCTTAAATCAAATCTAGCCCATCAAAACCATGACTTAACTATCTCTGAAGTACATCAGATGCATTTGACAACAAAAGTGCCCTTAATAAGAAAAACCTCAATTATGAGAAGAAGGCTTTGTAACACAATCCCCTTCTAGGAAGGTTGATTGATTTGGAATCTCCAATGAAAGAAATCTCACAAAAGATTCTTACAAGATTCATTGTTGAAAAGATCTTAAATAACTCATTTGACGCAATGAGCCAATTCTTATCATTGGGTAGAAAGATATCTTAACTCATCATACTCCCGAGGGAGGGAAAAAAACTTACCAAGCAACTTGATGAAAACCCTTGTAGTCATCAAAGGAATCTCAAAGAAAAACTCTAAGGAGTTTCTCAAGATTCAAGTAAGAAGCCTTAGAAAGATCCCAATAGGAAGAATAATATACATGGGTGGTCGCAAGAATTTTAGAATAGACTTTGAATTTTCCCAATAAGGAAAGAAGCTTAGTAATCCAATAGGAAAGAATTTTTTTGTTCATGGAAAGAATTTCATTCCAAAGAGCCACCAATGAACCTTGAAATCCAAAGGGAATGCCCAAAATCTTGAGCATTTTCCATGATCAAATCACTTCTAGCCAAAGTTGTGAAGCTATGGTGACGTAGGGAAAGTAGATTGCTGATAACACCAACTTTTGTGCTATTGAATGGTTGAGCCTAAAACAAGGCAAAATGTATCCAAACACTAAGTGCCTCCTTGATATTTTTCTCCTCATCAATGAGAGTAAGAAAAGAGTTGTGTTGTGATATTACTATTAGTATTCAATTGTGTAGTTTTTGAGTCAAACTTGTTGACCCAAGTTTCATGAGTAGTGATTCACAAGAACCCATCTCTCATGAGAATTAATGGAACACTCAGCACTCATTGCATCTATGTGATGCTCATAAAGGTGAAGCACTGAGACTTCTTGGGAGGTCACCCATCCTAGTACTACTCTTGCTCAAGCACACTTAACCAAAGAGTTACCTCCAAGATTAAGCCCACTTTGATTGCAACCCATTTCAACCCACTTTGCTTGCAACCCTATTTGCAAATTGGGTTGCAATAAAAGTGGGTTTTCCCTTGGAAGAAACTCCATGGTTAAGCGCACTTGAGCCGGACTAGTACTAGGATGGGTGACCTCCTAGTAAGTCTCAATGCTTCACCTCTATGAGCATCACCTAGATGAAATGAGTGCTAAGTTACATTCATTCTCATGAGAGATGGGTTCTTGTGAACCATTACTCATGAAACATGGGTCAATGAGTTTGACTCAAAAAATACACAGTTGAATCTTGTTAAATGCCTTGAATAGCTGCAAATGTAATAACACTCTATGTTGTATATATTATCCAAATGCAACAATCTCTCTTTCATTTATATTAGGAATGAGGATAGGAGAGACATGTCCCTTCATGGGACATGTCTATTCATTATTATTTATAAGAAAGGACATGCCTCTTCCTATTAATCATAAGTTAATCAATCTTATAATGTTTCATCAATCAATTATTAATTAAGAATAATATAATAATTTAATATTAAATATTAAATTTCATTTGATTAATAATAATATAACATATATAATATATTATTATTAATCAACATGTATTATATGTATTCTAATGATCATACGACTGAAGCTACAAACATTAACACTCCCTCTTAGCTAGGGAGGATGATCAAACAGAATGTGTAATGGTCTCCTATGTCAACACTTATGACCCTCACTATAGCTATACAAAACATCAACACTCCCTCTTAGCTAGGGA
>MU223889.1:332905-345283 GCA_018584345.1 Thuja plicata
CAGAGTCTTCAGAAGAATCACACTTGGGCCCTTTCTGATCTTCCTTCAGGGAAGAAGCCCATTAGCTGCAAATGGGTGTACAAAGTAAAATACAAAGCTGATGGAACCCTAGACAAGTATAAAGCTCTGATACCATAAAACAGTGAGAGCCAAATAGTTGATTTCAAAGAATTGGATTGAATTCAGAATGAGCAAGACGCTCATAAATAATACAGGAGTATTTACAAGAATAGCAAGTTTCTAATAAGAAACTGCAAAAAAGAAGAATAGCAAGTTTCTAATAAGAAACTGCACAAGAGATCGAAACTGATCTTACAATAATAGAATAGAAATAGAATGAGCATTAATACTAAATTAAACATATTCTATTACATAATTCAATGCAAGACAATATCACCACCTACTATGAAGGATATAGAGAAGCAATGTCTCTCACAAAGTACACGAATATGAAGAAAAGCATAAATGGATAAAGAATTGAACCTAGGACCCAACCAAGACTAAATGATCATTAACAAAGTTTGAGTGAGTTAACATTATCTACATTTTATGGTTCTAAAAAGTGTACGAGTCATGAATGGGTGCAAAGTTTGACACATACCTATCATTGAAACCTATGATCGATGATGACACCATCAAATTTGCCACCTTACACTTTGATGAATCAACTCACAAATGGTGGTACCATGGGTTAGTTACACAAGCTCATGGTCTAATAGACACATATAATGGATTTTACAATAGGTTGATTGACAAGCTCAATAGAAAGGATCCCGAGTTTCAGTTTTGAGAGGTGGCCCAATTAAAACAAGAAGGAACTATGGAAAAATATGTACGAAAATTCCAAAATTTATCTATAATGGTGCCTATAACACAAAAAGAAAAGTAATTGTTCTTTTTATCAAATGGTTAACTGAACCTTTCAAGAGTCTAATTAAGGCATTTGATGAATTGGCCCTTTAAGAACCTAGTAAACAAGCGTTTAATTTAGAAACTTCAATGGCCAAGAATAAATTCTTTCAATAAAACCCTCCTATAAGATTGCATATAAAACTTTTTCAAAAAGTTTTTTTTCAACAAAAGGTATCATCAACAAAAAGCAATTTGGATGAAATAAAAGAAAAGGAGCTATATCGAAATAAAATATATTTTTCTTGTAGAAAACCAAGGGAACCTAGAAACTTTTGTTTAGGTAAAGGCCAAGTACATTACATAGGAGTAATGCCTGATGAGGAAGAATAATCATAGCTTGAAGTAGATAAATGTGAACTAGAATAAAAATTAAAAGAAGTGAACATTTGAGGAGGCACACTCTCAACAACCTTGTTAGTTGCCCCTAAATGTCATCCTTTTTTGAAGGGGAGCTTTGCGAAGTAAAAAAGTTAGAATTCTAATTGACAATGGAGCAACACACAATTTCATCGACGAAGGATTGGTTGCTAAAAGAGGGTTACCAATAGAAGAATTTAAATGAATATGTAATATAATAGAGGCTAACGATTTTATCATTTTTTCTCGTGTTTGACAATGATCTTCAAATAACCTTTGGCAGTTGAGTTCGGAAGTTTCCTTTTCCTAGATTTCCCTCATAGATAACACCATCATCTTTGTAGCCATCCAGATTGTCTTAATCTATTTAATGAATGACGTTTTCTTACAAGTTTGCATTTTGACCAGACAAAACCCAGTGACTAAGGAAGCAATCTTGTGCAATGAGAAAAAACAATGTAAATCAAGCATGAAAAATGATCTCATTAAGTAAAAACAACAAAAAGATAAAATAGCAAAGAATAATATTGGATATGATTAAAAGGGATATCATTTGCTATATTAAAAATAAATTGTAGAATGACCCTCATGAATAGCATCAATACCTTTGTGGCCATCCAGATTGTCTTTATCCACTCAATATATCATGTTTTCTTATGAGTCTGCATTTTAATGGTTAACCAGACAAAGTTCAATTACTAAGGAAACAATCTTGTGCACACATAAACAATAATGTAAACCAAACATGAAAAATTATCTGATTAAGCAAAAACTAACGAAAGGAAAAACAAAAAAGACAGATTTGCTATATTTAAAAAATAAAGGAGGAATTGTAGTATGACCCTCTTCTGGAGTCCATAATCTTTACAAAGTACTGAGACTAAGTTTAGATCCAACATGCATGCATCACGAGAATTGGGTGTTTCTAGAGTTTGCACAGCCCTAGTGCAACAGGCAATTAGCGATTCACAATGGCTGACCATTGTAACAAGAAGAAAATAACAAATATCACATTTGTTTGTTACATTGATGTAAGTTTAACGCTTCGTGTCTGTACAATTTCATTAGGGCTTGAGCCTTAAACCCAGTTAAAAGAATCTAGTGCAAATCTTCGCTTATATAGATATTTTTCTATTTCAAATGTTAATGATCCGTTGTCTATAAAGCAAATCTTATGTTCAAGCATCTCAAAGAACACTACATCCATCCAAATCATCTTCAATTTGATGAAGCAATCCTTTGTTTGCTGCTCTTTAGTTTATCTTCACTATATTTATTTGATAGAAATCAAAAGGATCCATTTGAATTCTCCACCTGTTTGTTAGGCCTTGCTTGAAATTTGCTCCAGTTCTCCAAACTCTGACGTTGCATGATATTCATGTTAATACCAGGTCTGCATTTTTTAACTATTTTTTCTGCATCTTTCCAGTCTTCTGCAAGACCTAAGGTAACTAACAAAGCACACATTACAGCAACACTTCGCCCATGACCTGCGTAATTATTGCATCCTGTTGTCAGTAGTTCATCTTTGTGATACTGGATATAAGCCTACATTGTATGGAATTCTCTGTCCGTACAAAGGAACAGAAACTCAAACTCTCCTTTCCATCAAAAATTGAAAAAGGGTTCTACAGCATACGGCTTAAACAAAAAACTAAGTCTAACTAGCACACAGATATGACTTTGCTAGGATAATTTAGGGTTACACGTATTTTAAAAATGCCATGCCCCAAATGCATGATTATGAATAATGCAGCAGAATATAAGTCAAATCATCAAATTTGATAAACAGGCAATGATAATAAATTTAATGCTCCATATACAAGATAACTGTGAATAAAAAACTATGATATTAAAACATGTGATAACAACTTATGATAATAACGAGGCACTGGTTCATATAATAGTGGGAAGTACTCTGCTTACCAGAGAATATCGAGAGAGCACTTTTGCTTGAGACGATTATATAATGGGAGCACTTCGCTACAAAAATAAGATTAAAAAATTTACTGTTTCTAAATTCAGTCATTTGGTTTCTTTGCTGAGAATACCTCTTATTTAAAAACTAGTTGAGCATCAACATTTCAGTAAGGTCCAACCTTAGGCTAACGGAGCACAACTAAGTTGTAAACTTTCTAAACTGTACTTGCTACAAATTTACAAGAATTATTATGTTACTGATTCAATGGAAATGCTACTGAAATTCAAATTACAAAACCGAAATTTGATTCATGATAAAATTAATAGTTGCCCCAGACATGCTTTAAATGGACTAGAATGTGTGAATGTGCGCATACATCCCCTACAAGCTCATATTTATCTATTGCAGCTACTACTTCCAAGTACAGTTGCTCAAAGTGCTTTCATAGTTCAAGAGGATCCATTCTTTGCTAGTCCATAATATATAACATTGAAAAGATGGATAGCAATGTAAACAAACAAAAATGAGCACATAACACAATGATTACATAGAGAAACCTATTTTGGGACAACTCCAGCTTAGAATTAAGCTGTACCTCTATTACTTTATTGATGCCTTCACCTGTAATGCAAAATTCAATGAGATTGATAACCTACGGAATAAATGGATCACAGAGGTTCTATCTCTCCACTCTACTAAAAGCTCCCGAGCAGCAATTGAAAGGATATATTGATATGATTTGGGTGTTGTGCTTCCAATATTTTATTTTGATAAATCAAAAGAATCTGTAAGTAGGAGGTATTTTCCACAGCAAGTCAAATTGTGATATTGCTATCAGGATTCAATTGTGTAGTTTTCGAAAACTACACAGTTGAATCCTGATAGCAATATCACAAAGGAATTTATTCAATGAGGCAACTGCCATTATTATGAGAATCTAAAAAGACTACTGACACCCAATTGGGGGAGAACCAGATGCAAAACCTTAAAAATGAAACATAGCGGAAAGAAGAAGGTTGAAAAAACAATGGGAGGGGAGCAGAGATCCTCCTTGGTCTCTTTTCAATTTTTAATGTTTGGAAGTATCAAGTTTTAAAGCATCCTGTACATCTTATGGCATATTCAGAAATGCATGTGCCATATGATGCTGTTCAGAGCTTTAACTGGAAGATGCGTGGTGTTGTGGACATTCTTAAGGTCCCGCAGCATTCATGTTGATGGCATTTGGAGAGTAGATATGATTTTCTAGTAGTCTCCTCCGATCCACTTTTTAAGATAAAAAAATCAAATTAAAAGAGTTGTATAAAAAGTATTCAAAATCCTTTTGCATTAAAAAAGCTTAGTTGGAAAGGAGATGAAAGAAACCCAAAAGGCAATTATCTCTAAGGGACTCAATAATTCTCTAAGAAATTAGGAAAAGGAGTTGGCCTTTCAGCTCGAGCATATTTATAGTAAGGAAGATTATCTAAATACAAAAATCTACAGTTACAAGGTTAAAGAAAGGGGATAGAAATAAAATAAAAAATCATTTGTCCTATCAAATTCTTGCACTGTTTGGATCTTATACAACCTAAAGAGATTAAGATGGCTTTTATTTCCTAGTAGGAACCGATAATCATAAAGGAAAATGAAAATAGTGAGGATGAGCAAAATAAACTTATCAATAGGTTCTGAAACAAAGTTCGCATGTCAGAAATCTTTAAAAAAAGCCAAAAATAGATATTTTTGATATGATAGGCTATAGAGCTCCAAGCCCTGATGAGTTCCCGACTCTCTTCTTTCAGCAGTTTTGGGACATTGTTAGGGGATTAGTGGAATGTGGTTAAGGAATGTAGAATTGTTTAAATCCTTCAAATCTACCTTCTTAGTACCTTACTCTGAAGCATAAGGAGCCTTGTAGACTAGAAGAATTTTGTCCTAAATCTCTATCTAATATGATGTATAAGGTAATCTCCGAAGTGATAGCTAACATGCTGAAGCAGGTCTCCCAAGATATTATAAATGAGGAAGGAGGAGGTTTTGTGCATGGTTAACAAATTTCAGATGGGAAATTCTCCTCATGAGATTGTTCACTATCTTTCTATGAGAAAAAAGGTGCATTCTGATAGAACTTGACATTGCTAAGGCCTATGGTATGATCAACTGATTTTTCATTCAAGGTCTTAAAAAAATTTGGGTTTGGAGAAGAGTGGGGGGACTCAATTAAGAGTTTGTATTCAACTCCCAGTTTTTCAGTGATGGTAAATGGATCTGTTGAAGGTTTCTTTATAATTTCCAAGGGCCCCAGATAGGGGGAACCGCTTCTCCCATACCTCTTCATCATTTTGGATGAAGCTCTGGGAAGAAAGATGGCCATCTTAGATACAGGGAAATTCAATGGTCTAATGGCTTTGAGAGGTAATCTGTAAACATAGGTTCCCTGTACTCAGGGTTTGTTATTATTGCAAATGTTGTCTGTAATATGTTTCAGCTGTGACCACCGCTTTTCTAAGTGCATTGTGGGCTTGTTTAATAGAAATACTGTTCTCTATTCAACTTCCATGGCAAGTCTGGTTTTGAGTTTTCTTTGTAAACCCAATAATGGAGAGGAAAGTTTACTATTATTCACGCGAATGTGATGCAGAACTTCTGGGTTTACTAGAGTCCAACAGTCTAGGTTAGGGTTTGCTATATTAGAGTTAAGTAATGAATGCCGAATCTTAATAATGAGTAGTGAGCTCTACTATGAAACCTTAGTATAATTGAGGGTTTGTAATGTCTATTCCTTTTCTTACACATTTCTGAGTAAATGCTGCAGGTAAATATTGAAGCGATTTAAGGTTTATATTGTTCACATTTAAATATTTTCAAGTTTGCTTAAATTATTTGCACTAAATTTAGCACGGGACATAACACGACAGGATTTTTAATGATAAAGTGAAATCATAAAATCAGATTTGGGAGGCGTTTGTCACTTGCAATGTCCACATACTCTCCCTGCAAAGCAAAATAAAAAATAAGGAATGCAATCTGAATGACCTCCAAACTCAGGAACTAGGAAGAGCTTAGGTCCTTTGACGATTATATTTTCAAAAATCAAGAAAGGTAGAATGATGGAGGTGTGGGATCCCTCACCTTGGGTTGGGTTAAAATGCATTTTGACAGAGCTTCCAAACATAACCCAGGGGAACCAGGTGCTCGAGCTAGTTTAATTTTTTTGAGGACCATACAGGAAAAGGGACAGTTTTGGGACTCTTTTTACAGGCCTAATGCTAATAAGTAATACCCTTTTCGAGGTAGAAGGTCTAATCCTTGGTTTGAAAATGGTTGCTAGTTCCAACTTCCAAGATTCAAAAGCTTGTAATTGAAGCAAATTTCAAAATTATGGTTAATGCATTGGTTTCAAGCCAGATCTCCAATCAGTGCTTCTAAATGTTATCGACAGAGGCCTTCTCTCTCAAGTTGATGTTTAAGGAGTTGCATATCCAACACACCAGAAGAGGCAAAAATGAGCTGGCAGATTGGCTTGCCAATTTAATTCATAACTCAAACTGAAGCAATTACAAAGGTGATCACCAGAATGTTGACAATTTTATGAATTTTGAGGACCTTAGCAAGATTCTCAAATATGATATGGATTCTGCCTCCTAATGCAGTCGTCTTTCTGATTTTTTCTTGTTCCTTTTGTGGGTAACCTTTTGTTGAGTTTTAGGATAGCTGCGAATGTAATAGCACTCTATGTTGTATATGGTATGTGTTTTTCAAATGGAACAATCTCTCTTTCATTTATATTGAGAAAGAGGCTAGGAGAGACATGTCCCTTCATGGGACATGTCTATTCATTATAATACTATAATGTTTCATTAATCAATCATATATTAGAATAATATAAGTTTGCATAATTAATAAAAATATATATAATATAACATATATGATATATATATATATATATATACACAAATACAATATGTAATGTCCCCATTTTCAGCAGATCAGTGAATTGATAGTGCCAGATCATCATTGGGTTCCTCATGGTCTAGCGAGGTGTTTAGAGGCTCTTTTGAATGTATTTACTATTTATAGTAAGTCACTTAGTGGTCAGTGCAAGGCAGGCAGGACACCTCAACAGTGTTGGCAGAGTATTGGCAGGATATCCTGTTTGGAGGACCCTGTTGAGGGTTATGACTTCATTTGGTGAGACTTACTATTTATAGTAAGTCAATGGATGGTTCCGTTGAGCTCAGATGAGTTAGAGGAGTTGAATGATGCTCTCAGTTTTCATTTTTGGCTTCCAATTTGGGCTCCAAGAATCTTGGAGAGAGCGTCTATTTTTAGTCACCCCGTCAGGTTCGTTCATCATCTTTCGTCATCAGGATCACTCCAGTGCAGACAGATTTCGATCCTGATGCTTTTTCAGTTGTTTTCGCAATACGGGTGAATTATTATTATTATTTAATCAAATTCGCTAAGTTTGTCATTATTGTTGGTATTATATGTTGGGCGCATTAGTGTTATAGCTCGTTGGAACCAAGATGATAAGTTTTAAATCTTGGGCACAAGAAACAGGGACCTTGCGTGTCATAATTTCATGATATTGATGAAAAGGTCATTTTTGGAGCCAAATGAGTTAATAAATTATATTACTCGATATGTGCCTAATTATAAAAGGTGTTTTAAGTGAAAAGTGTGTGAGAGAAGACACTTTTTAATTATAAAAGCAATGTTTTGTGAAAGGGAAGGCATCATTCGAATATTATATAATTTTTCTTGTTGAGCCTTGGGCTAGGGTTTCTAAGTTCTACAATTTTGCAATTGTGCTGAGGAAAACAATTGCATGATCTCTCTACTGTCGAATCTGTGGCTAGGAGAGGAGATTTATATTGAGTTTTATTCATTGATGTGTGGAGTTGTTGAAGGATCGATTACACACTGAAAGTGTAATTATTTTATGATATTGTTATCATTGAACTGAGTCCTGTCTGAAAGAGGACGTTAATTGCAAAGTTGAGAGTTGTTTCGAATTACAAACTCATTCTGGAATGAATCGGTTAAGTCTGAGGAAGCTGCGTTTGAGAGGGGAGAAGTCTGCCGTTTCTGGACAGCGAATTTATTAACCTGGGAGTGCTATCTGCTGGCCAAGCGTGGAGTTCCCTATTCATGCGTGTTGGAGCATCAAATTCAGGGATAAATGCGGGTTGCGTGACTAGTCTGGGATAATTCGTGAACCTGTAACTGCATTACAATGGTGAACGTGGATGTTGGTTGGCTGTCATCACCACATCAGACGTCTATATTGGCAAATATCAGGTTCCATCTCATCATTGCATTTGCTGAATAGTTAATAAATGTATTTTTCCAGAATCTATCAATAATAAATATGCTAGAAATGATTATGACTATGGATTGAAAATTACAATCTGAAATTGATTGTATAAATAAAGGGATACCTTCTTACAAAGTTATTATTTGTGGGTGAAATAAACTATCAATTCTCATAAGAGCAATTCAGGTTCATTACACAATATATTATTATTAATTAATATCTAAGTATTATATGTATTCTAAATGATCATACGACTGAAGCTATAGACATTTACACTCCCTCTTAGCTAGGGAGGGTGATCAAACAGAATGTGTAGCGGTCTCCCTTGTCAACACATATGACCCTCACCATAGCTAGACAAAACATCAACACTCCCTCTTAGTTAGAGAAGATAAAATCCATAAAGGTAATAAATCCATTAATTTTGAAAGAGAGGAGATATCACCTCACTATGATATCAGGAGATATGGTATATGCAGGAATATCAAGTCACATGGATATTCACCTCACTATGCCATATGGATACTAAGTTTACGTAGAGATATGCCACTAGGTGACATTTCTCATATGGTCCAATCAATATGTAATACTAAGTTCAGAAGGATCCTAATATGATCCATATGGATACAAAGAAATTACATATCACATAATTTGTGATATGAAGTATCACCTAACACGTGATACCAAGTTTTACATATCACCTAACACGTGATATGAGGAATCACCTAACACATGATACCAGGTTTTACATACCACCTAACACGTGATATGAGGAATCACCTAACACATGATACCAAGTTTTACATATCACCTAACATGTAATATGAGGAATCATTATATAGATGATACCTGTTTTGTACATCACCTTAACTTGTGAAGTGAGGAATCACCTTCACTTGTGATACCTGATTTTATATATTACCTTAGATCGTAATATAAGGAATCACCTTAGATCGTGATACCTAGTTTTCACATCACCTTAGATCGTGATATGAGGAATCACCTTAGAACCTGATACCTGATTTTCATATCACCTTAGATCGTGATACAAGGATATAGTAATTAGAGAACATTACATTCCCCTTACATATAACCCTATTATGATATGTGCACTGACATATCAAAAGTCTACCATAACAAATCCCCATTACAAGATCGTCACCTTGTAACATCAAATACAAGTGTTCATTGTCTAAGAAGTCGTCACCTCTCAGAAATGTACACAAGATGGGTGGGCCCATAAGTCATGGAGTCACACACATGACATCCACCTTGACTTATCTTAAAGGGTGAATCCACCATGGCTCATCCCAGAGGGTGGAAACAAGGGCATTCACCTTAGACTTCTCTCTCAAAGAGAAGAATGCAATAACATACAAAATAATAGATCACAGATGTTGAAACTCCTTTTCATCTAAGGCTTCATTCTCCAAAATACCAAGTTTATCTCGAAAGTATACAACCTTCTCTCTAGCAAGAGACTTGGTGAGAATATCAACCATCTGTTCTGTAGTGATAATGTACCTTGAATAGCATACTTATGCGCTATATCTCTTATATAGTTTGCATCACTCTTGGTGAACCCCAAGTTATGTAGGAGTTAGCATAAAGACATTTCAGCCAGCACACATGGGACTCAATCTCATGATCATAGTCCTCTGACTGCAAAAACCATCTTTATTGTTGACTCCCTCTAAACCAATATGACCAAATTCCTTGGAGATCAGAATGAATCATATCCTCTAGATGCTAGCTTTTAAATTTTAAGGTCTTGCAACAACCTTCTGACCTCCTCGTCCAAGGTTTCTTTTAGATGAACTGTCAGACTCCCTCTGAATCTAATATCAACCTTCTAGCCGTGTCTTTGTTCTTTAGTCTGCATCAAGCTCTTTTCTTGAATTCCCTTTGATCCAACAACTTATCCATCTATCTAGGAATATCATGACCTAGATATCTGCATAAAAGCCTCCTTAGCCCACATACATGGAACTAAATCATTTGAATCGCAATCCTTTGGCTTTTTATAGTTTCCTAGTCACGAGGGAAACCATCTCGGTATGGCATGCCCTTCTAAATCAAAATGATTAAGATCCTTGAAAATCAATTTTGGGAGATCCTTTAGTAGCTCCCTCTGTTATGAAACATACATGGCCCCAATCATGAAAATATCTTGCTCCAAGAGACTCATCATCTAGTACATGATCATGTTGAAATTTTGATCATAACATTATTCGTAAGAGTAGTTTCTTGTACACAAATGTACTTGTCTGATTTCATAGTAACATGAGTGAATGTAATAAACTGTGGATTTATCCCCGAGCTTGGCAACACCAAACATTCATGATAATCTGGCTTCCATCTGAAGCTCCAAGTACATGCATCAACCTCTTGACCTTCTCATCCAAGGTTGCTTCTGATAGATTGTTAGACTCCCTCTAAGTTTGATGTCAATCTTTAATTCGGTTGCAGACATCAAGTTCCTTCTAGATCTTTAATGTAATTTCTTGTGCTTTTGTCCTTATATAATTGACCTCTACCGCCTTGTTTATATAAACGAGGACAATTCACCACAATATCCCATGGCTATCTTCATATGATTCCACAACCGGTCACCACACAGTTTGGTTCTTAGTGGTTATATTTCCTGGAAATCATGCGGACAAAGCAATAACTCTGTCCACAACATCCTATAGATCCAACACAGCTTCTCGTCGAAAGCTCACTTCTGACTTCTCTACATACGTTTCTCATGTGGCTTCTGAATGAGATTCTTAATAACTGGGCTCTAGCTCTCTCTGCATCTCACAGATTGTCGTGGCGTTTGTCTTGCTAACTTGTCATAACCATTTGCTCGATGCACGTTGCAGGCATACAAGTCAAAAATGGTATTCAAACCCATTTCGATGTTGTTATATAATAAACTTGATTTTTATTGAAAGGCTGGAATAACATATCCAAAAATATATAATCAATGAGGATGTGTGTTGTCTGCTTGACACATCTTCGATTATTAACTCTCCTTTCGTCAGCTCTCAAGGGCACTCGAAAATATTAATCCTGATTAATCCACATATTAAGGGCACTAGAAGTTCCTTTTATATTTCATGATGTTGAGGATGACTTGGTCTACTTTGCATTTGCCTGAAAACAGAGTTCATGATTCCAGTGTTTTTAACATATATCCATCCTCCCATTGATAATGTAATTCCCGGTAATGTATGATCCCATTTCCACCTCAACTATAAATATATCCAATGATATCCCCGTGTAGTCAATGAATGAATGAAGGTGAATCTCATATGGCTCATACTCTTAAGAAAATAGGCATCGTAAGATCAACAGTCAACATGAAACGCTCGCAAAAATTGACTTTTTAGGCAGGTATTATATGGCTACTGTTGATGTTAGTTTTGTACCACTACATAACATATAGGAATTGAATACTTGATATAGGATATCAAACACTCAACCCTCTCTTGAAAAGTAAATACTCATGAAGAACATGAGAAAACTCCAAGGTTCCTTACACCTGTGGATACTAACTCAGTTTTATTAATGTGATTTGCTGGTTAATCACGTAGGCGGGCTTACGTTGTTCATTCAAGGATATCACATTCTTGCCATGATGATGATGGGACTTAGCTTTGCAATGTATACTCAATGGATCTATCTCCTTAATTTATATCACTTCCAACTTCACTCATCAAACTCTCACTACTAAACTACTCACTGCTTAACTACTACTCCTATGGAATGGACAGATTAGCAAATGGACGGGGATCAAATCTAATGAAAGCTTGCCAGCGGCGCTACCTCCATAGATGCAATGATTCAAGGGAAATTCTTAGAATTTTCACACTAACACCTATCTTCCAACCCAACTTGA
>MU223889.1:403685-416102 GCA_018584345.1 Thuja plicata
GAACTTGAACTTGAAGTATATGATGGTATGATCATGGATTCATGATTCATGATGCTATGATTACAAATTTACAAGTGTTTTTATTGTTTAAATGTTTACTTTTTATGATACTTTGTGACATTCTAATTTTAACTCATGCTTTTAGGCTGCATAAATATCAAAATATGCCTATATATATAAAAAAAATTACATATTTTTGTACTAACGAACCCGAACCCAAACCCCTTTTCAAAATTTTGGCGAACCAGCGAACTGGTTCTTCGAACTCGAACCCGAATTCGAACTTGAACCGGCAACTTAGATAAAATCCATTGATATTTGCTCCCATTTCTGATTCGGAATTGGAAGTGGCTGTAACAGCCCTGCTGGAAAAGAAGTTTCAGCCTTGTTTCTTTGGCATTCAAGACATTCTCTCACATGTTTAAGAACATCATCTTTCATTCCCTTCCATGAGAATCTTTCACGAATACATTTGTATGTCTTCAAATAACTAGGGTGACCAACCAGCTGATTGTTGTGAACAGCAGCAAGAATTTTGCATTTAAATTCACTTTCAGCTACTAGATAGATTCGTTCCTTGTAATAGATGATGTCTTGCAGCACCTATACCTTTCATCATCTATTTTACCATCTAAAACGTCACAATCATGCTGATTTTTGGCATATTCTGCTAATATTTGATCCTTCCAAGTGGCTGAGATTTATAATAGTGAACAAAATGTAGGCTTTCTAGACAACGCATCAGCGACTACATTATTTTTTCCTTTGACAAATTCAATATAAAAATCATACCCTTGAAGCTTACTTACCCAACGTTGTTGTCTTTCATTCAATCATTTTTGCTCCATGAAATACTTGAGGCTATTATGATCAGTCCTCACTATAAACTTGCTGCCCACAAGATATTGGCGAAACTTTTCAAGTGCGTGCATGATTGCCAACATCTCTTTGTCATATGTAGAGAACCTCCTTTCCACTTCATTCAACTTCTGTCTCTCATAAGCAATGGGATGCTTATCTTGCATCAAAACAGCCCCAATACTAACACCAGATCACATTCAAGTACAAAAGGCTTAGAGAAATCTGGAAAAGCCAAAATAGGACAAGTACTCATTACCTTCTTAAGATGATCCATGATCCCTTGAGACTCATCTTTCCAAACAAAGGCATCCTTCTTGGTCAAATCTATCAAAGGACCGGTTAATGAAGAAAATCCCTTCACAAACCTTCTATAGTATGTGCATTGCCATAAACAAATGAAGCCCCTCAATTGTGATACATTCTTCGGTGGTGGCCAATCAATAATAGCTTGAATCTTTTCCCTATGTGCCTTTACTCCACCATTCCCAATGACATATCCAAGATACAATAGCTCAGCCATACCAAAATCACACTTAGAAGCTTTTGCAAAAAGGGAATT
The DNA here is from genome assembly GCA_018584345.1 of Thuja plicata. Lineage (NCBI taxonomy): Eukaryota > Viridiplantae > Streptophyta > Pinopsida > Cupressales > Cupressaceae > Thuja > Thuja plicata. The sequence goes on from MU223889.1 coordinate 405,106, forward strand.
AGCTGCCAAAATATTCAATACCTCATCAAGGTGACAAAGATGCTCCTCCCGCGTCTTGCTATACACTAGGATGTCATCAAAGAACACCAACACAAATTTCCACAATTGCTTGTTGAACACATGGTTTATACAAGACTGAAAAGTGGTTGGAGCATTAGATAATCCAAAGGGCATCACCAAATACTCAAAATGTCCATAGTGGCGCCTGAAAGCAGTTTTGTACACATCCCGCTCCCGAACTCGAATCTGGTGGTATCCTGATCGAAGATCTATTTTGGAGAAATAGATTTCTCCATGTAGCTCATCCAACAACTCACAAATATGTGGAATAGAATACTTATTCTTGATGGTCTTCTTATTAAGTGAACGATTATCAATGCACATCCTCGCAGTTCCATCCTTCTTCACCAAGACAACAGAAGAAGCGAAAGGACTAGAACTGGACCGTATATGTCCTGCATCCAACAACTCCCGAATAGTCCTTTCAATCTCATCCTTCAACCGCTTAGGATGATGGTAAGGATCTATGACAATTGAATTGCTATCCACAAGCTCAATGACATGCTCAAAACCACGATTTGGAGGTAAACCATGTGGTAAATCTGAAAACACCAAGCTATGCTTGTCCAACAAACTCTGTATGTCAACATGATATCCTTGCTGTCCTGTATCTGTGGATTAACCTGTAATAAAACATTGCACTGCCCACTCATCCTCTGAATGTCGAAAAATTCTCTCCATTCTCCTAGCTGAAACAACTCAGGGTGCATCTGAAGATAAGCCCAGCAATACCACCCTTTTACCATGCGCTGTAAAACTCAATTGCATAGTCTTAAAGTCTGTTAGATATGGACTTATAGTATGCAACCATTGAACACCCAAAACAACATTGGTCTCCTCAATGTCAATCACATAAAAGTCATTCGTAAGGGTGTAATTACCCAATGCCATGCTCAATTGTGGAACAAGAGTTGCACAATGCAATGTGCCATTTGTTGTCCTCACACGGAAAACTTCATGCACCTCAACTTTCAAACCCCGCTTCTTCACATAGGATGCATCAATGAAGTTGTGGGTAGCCCCACTATCAATCAATACAACAACTTGTTGTCCCTGCACAACACCCTTAATTCTGAAAGCACTATAATGAGGAGTGGTGGAGAGAGTTGCAATTGTACCATCCATTTTTGCCAAATCATATTGATGCTCATTTGTGCCTGAATCTCCATCCATTTGCTCCTGTTGTGCATCCTGAAATTGTGTCTCTTCCAAGTCATCATCACTAGATTCTTCAAAAACCTCAACCCAATGGGCCCCCCACTCTTACACCTATGTCCAAGTGTCCAAGGCTCACGACAATAAAAAAAAGTCTCTTTCATCTCAACTCATCCCTTGTATCACGAGTTGTCCCACCAGTTGGTTTAGATATCTCTCCTGCTGGTTTGGTATATTCAGGTTTCTTGTCCTTTTTCTGTGGCCAATTTTGAGGTGAGGATCTTTGTGGAAACTTGTTGGGAAACCTAGCCTGTGGTGTGGATAACTCCATTCTCAACTAACTAAAAAAAAAAAAATAAGATACATTTTTTATCCCTACCAAACCAACCCTAAAAGCTAAATAACATTACTTTTACTTAATTGACATTTAAATTTCAACATAAAATATCAATATAAAAAGCAGAAGTTATTAAAAATCAATTGAAATTTTAAACTTGAACATAATATTTCAATATCAAAAGAAAAGGAACTGTTGTTAAATAACACAACATTCTGAAACTTTCATGTGTAAAGCAGCCAGACATCTCCACTGAGCAGTGAAATTAAGAATTTATAAAATAAATTATCAATAGGAGATAATATATATTTTAAGTTGATAGCCATATTATAAAACTATTAAAAAATATAATGGTACTTCCGGGTTGGCTGGGACTATAGTTCCTCGTGAAATCACTCTATTCTTAATACTATTTTCTGAATCCATAGTAAAAAAGCACAGAATAAAATTGATCAATTTAACACAAATAGTTATTAATCGCTGTTGTTCCCAAACTATTAAACAACGGCATTTTGATTTTAAGTTATTGGATTGGGCATATTAACATTTGCAGATTGAATGTCCCCCGCAACTTCGTGGGCATATTAACGGGCTATCAATCCTCTTTAGCCTGTGCGAATCGAAGCCTTGGAAAACGGTATGGGTATCCATCAATGCATAAGGAACAGGGTTTCTTTTTCAACTTCAATGTCAGGGCAGATATGTATGTGAAATATCACAATGCATTTCTAGTCTCAAGAACCAGACAATTCTGTGTATGGATTCGTGAAGCCATAAGGCATAAACAAACAAACGACTAAGTTGCGAATTATTATTGTAGAAACTAATAAGCTATTCAATTCCAAGATGATATGAGTTCAAAAGGAATGAACCATAAGTTTCGAATTATGGTGAAATAAGAGAAGGTAAAACTGTAAATACGCCAATCTTTTTGGTAAATGCCTGGCGGCTGGCAGAACACGAAATGGTGGTGGCTCAAACAACAGAAGCACGATGCAGAGTCACAGACAATGCTCACTCCAAACGGCACTTCCTCACAGACGATGCTCACTCCAAACGACACTTCTTGACAGACGATGCTCACTCCAAACAACACTTCCTTTGCTCCAGTGGACTCCACACGACACTTCCTTTGCTCCAGACGGCCGCAGATGCATCAATTAAATAGGAAAAACTGCACATTTTCGCGTCGTTTAGGGTTTTCACGGCACCTTAAAAAATTGCATGCAGATTAATCGAGATTTTTGGCGATTAATCGAACAAAAAATCAGCAAAAAATCATTGACCACGAGTCAACGATTTTCACAGATTTAATCGGGTAAAAATCGGGGTAAGTAACGATTCACGATTAATCGCGATTCAATCACGATTAATGCTACTATAAACTATACAAAGATTCAGCGTATGCTTTTGGAATTACCAGTAAATTGCATTTCATTGAACTACAGTTGTACATGCATTTGTATATTTAAATCAATTGCTTTATTTACGTTTTTATAAGTATAGTTTGGATCAATAAAGCAATTGTTCAAGTTAAATTATAGAAATTCAGTAGTGTCTCTATTATAGCAAAAAGGGGACATTACAAGAAGCCAGCAGATAACTAGAAAATCCAACAACCTTGTTGTGTAACATGAAAGGACCAACAGATCATCTGATGATGTTCTTAGGAAAATGGCTAAAGGGTATGAACAGCAGACTAAACAATCTTGGCACTAATTTTTCCTATCTATTCAACTGTTTCCCTACAAAAATTTTCACTATTCAACAATCAGACTGCTGTTTTTAAGTATGACATAGATGCTGATTTGAAAATAGGAGCCCTTTTTGTTTTCCTTTTATTGAGTGTTGATAAGGCTTACAGCTTGAACATTGATCTGTTCTTATTAGCACAAATGAGTTTTGAAGCTTAGTTAGGCAGTACCCAATGGTTGTAGAAGGCCAATTCCAATGATCTAAACATTCATTAGGAAGCACTTGAACCTTTCCACCCATAAATCCTAATAATCTCTTCTTTGCTTATATAGAATGAGAGTTTACCTAACTAATTGAGTCTAGGCTGATGTAAGCAACCATTAACTGCTGATTAATTCCCACTTCCTGTCACCTTTATTCATTTATTTATTTTTAGAAAATTTTGTTGTGACTGCAGTTTCTGCAATTATAACTGCTGTAGTGGATTATTCAAGAATTTTTCTTTTTGGGGGAACAGTAGTTTTGTTTATTAGATGTGGGTATTGCTTGGTTTAGGTAGAAATTTTTTAGGGGGGGAAGATTGGAGAGATTTGGAAGTATTGCAAGTCCAATGTAAAGGAAATATTGATTGTGTTGCATCTTTTCTTGGTATCTAGTTGGAATTTACTTGTAGGAGCCAAGGCTCGCCTACATCAGAATGGTATCAAAGCATCCGAAGATGCCAGGCGTAGACAATTCATGAGATCAGTTCTAAATAGCGCAGAGGAGAGTTGTGGCTATGGTCATGGATGCAGAGGTGGACTTCTTTTATGATGTGAAAAGGAGGATTATCAAGTTGGAAGAAGAAATAAGACAAAGAGAAGGTAGAAGCAAACCAAAGATAATCAAAGCATTTCATAAAATTGGAAGTTGCATTGGAGATTTTGTGGTGGATGTTGGAGCAGTGAGATGTGTGTGTGTGTACGCACGTACATATGTATGTATATACATATATACACATATATATATGTAGATATTTATGTGTATGGGGGGGGGGCCCAAGGAAAAGAAGGTAAAATAGATGGGTTGAAGATGAAGGTAAAATAGATCTGTTAGAATAAATTCTCAGCTTGGGGGAAAGAGTTGTTATGAAAGAGGAAAGCCATAGGGTCAAAAATTAGACAAGGGATAGAACTGCTAGAACGGGGAAAAATTTCTTGAGGAGTTGGCAGAATTACTGGTGGAAGAAAGAACATAAGTGTGCCATGCTTAGAGTTTGAAAAAGAGGAGTTAAATAGATGGGTTGAAGATGAAGAGGATGAGTGGGCTGAAAGCAATGCACATTAGCATTGAGCAATGAAGCAGCAGTAGAGATGGCGATCTTTGTAGGCCCTATAAGTACCTAAAATGGTGGAAGGTCAGGCTATGGCGATCAGGTTCTCGAGTTCTTTGAAACAGGTGGTTCAAATTTTTTGAAATGATGAGAAGGAAGATGTAAACTATCATTAACTGCTGATTTGTTCTCCCTTCTCATCAACTATAGCCATTCACTTATTTTTTCATTTTGGAAATTGTGTTGTGACTGCAGTTTATGGAATTGAAACTGCTGTAATGGGTTATTCAAGAGTTTTTCCCCCCTTGGATAGTAGTTTTGTTTATTAGAGGGAAATGTTGCTGGTTTCAGGTACAGAGCGTTTGTTCTGGGGGAGATAGGATAGATCTGGAAAAATTTCAATTCTGATGTGAAGGAAATATTAGCAGTGCTGTATGTTTACTTGCTTCTGTAAAGCTTCTTATACGCTGTATTTAATTTTATTTATCATCTCCCGATAAATCTGTAAGTATTTCAATTCTGATGTGAAGGAAATATTGGCAGTGCTGTATGTTTATTTGCTTCTGTAAAGCTTCTTATATGCTGCTATCAAATTTGTTTATCTGTCTCATCGCGATTTATAATATTGCTTCTTATGTGTACCCAGTTGGAGTTTACTTGCAGGAGCTGAGGCTTGTCTGCATCATAGGCTTGAATTAATTTTGTTTTGACCCAACAACATTAGCATTAGCATGGATGGTTCCCAATTTCATCTTATTCAACTTTGGGATCAAATAGCCGCAAACCCCAACACCCCCATTATAATTCCATTCTGATTTGGATCTGCCACACTATGCAAATAAAAAGATTTTGAGGCCAATTACCAACCTATGGCAGAATAGACACACCGAGGGGATTAAAGAAGAGGGGAAAATGGAATGAGATGAGCTTATCAATGTATATATACTTGTTTAGATGAATGTCTTTTTTATTTTAGTTTTTTGATTGGTGTGGATATCAATGCTGTTCTGATAACCAAAAGTCCAAGTGTTGAACTCGCTAATCAATTTTCGGCTTAGCCCTTGTTGAATCGGCACACAACTCAATAGCCCTCCCACTGCGTGACATTTAAAATTTTGTTTCTATGAATAACCTTCTTTCAAATGAATTTTCCAAGCTTGTTTTACTTGATTATTTTCAATTAAGATTTCATCTTCTAGATTAAGAGTGCAAATGCCTCTCACCCATTATATAGGTAGCATATTTCAAACGAAAAAGTGTCTCATTCTCTAATTCATTTAACACTTCCACTAAAAATCTCACGTTTTATTATGACTGCAAATGTCTGTCTCATCCATCAATTAGCACTTAATTTAAAAGAAAAAATGTGTCTCAACCTCTGCTTCGTTTAATTTACACAACAGAAAAATAAAGTACTAACCAGAGATTTCATCTTCGACCTTATGATTGCAAATTTCTATATCACGATAGATCAATTATATAACGCTTAATTAGAAAATAATGTGTCTCATTCTGTATTTCATTCTAAGTTACACACCTTTCAGAAGGATAATGTACTCACCGAAAGCACAATGGACTAAGACAGGCCTGTTCTGAGACCGTTGTCCAGCAGCCCAGCGAACAGCTAAATCAATGTCTTGATGACTAGGGGCACGAGTATCCCATGTGGGTATGCACATATATGAAAGACTCTTATTATCTACACACGGGCTTTTAGGCAATTCACACGTGCAATCTATGACTGCAGGCTCTCCTGGAGGAATATCTGATGCAGAACAGGGCCACCCGCCTACATACAATTGTGGATAAACCTCATTATACACTGGCTCCTTGGTTATCATTCTCCTCAACTTCACATAGAGGCGTAGAAAAAAAAGATATGGGTAATGAAGCAGCAAAGACCACCATGGGAAACTCCCCTTCCTGTTTTTTCCAAAGAGCAGGGGCAGATTCAGTGATGGGTGAGCGCAAATGGCTACTATATAGCCCACTGTGAAAGCGTGCAATAGTGGCAAGAGTAAAACTGGGTTAATTCTACCTTTGAGAAAAAGAAAGACTGCGAATAGCGTTGTTGATATTGTTCCTACAATTTGAGAGATCCCCATGACGGGTGGAAGGAAAAATGATTGCTGTTTTTGAGTGGTTTTTGTACTTTTATACACAAAATGCAATTAACCCAGGCAAACAACAATGGGATTTACCCATCAAACTGAAAAATTGAGCATTTGTCGTTACTCGTCAGTAGATTCCCCAAATATAGGCATATATAGAAGAGGGGGATGGATACGAGCGATTGCAGTACGTGGCATATTTTTTTTTTTTTTTTAATTTAAATATATATATCGAACAAGTCAGCCTTTTGTCAAATCACTTATTAAATCTACGGTGATTAAATCCAGTGTGTTTTTTATTTAACAAAGCAAAATATTGTGATAATGTTATAGAATGCATGTTATAGGATGCATGTTATAGAAATTATATTATTTGTATTATTTTATTAATAATAAAATATTTATTATATGTAATATATGCATTGCTAGGGGAGAGGACCCAATAACCGATATACCCCCTTATAGCTATGATAGCGACCCAATAACCGTGATAGGGTTTCGTCATAGAGACCCCACAATAACCAACTTCAAAATGGTCATTTCCTGCACACACAAAAACCCAATAACTGTTAGTAACACGCCCAATAGTCGTGCACCACGGCACTATTAACTAAACACTACCGGTGCATGGTTATTGGTACAATTTTGTTTCTATTACACATCAACTTGCACCAAAAAGGTTGCATCATTATTAAAATGGAAACATGTGTGCTTACAATTACAAAAACAATGGATTGCTCTAACAATATCAATATATCATAATAAAGTGCAAATCATGTTGAATTTGTGTACATACATGCATGGCTATTGGTGCATAACATTTTCAATCGACTACATACATGCACGGTTATTGGTGCATACTAGTTTCAATCAATTACATACATGCACACATATTGGTGCACAAACACTTTAAATGCATTCTACATTGTCTTTTATGGCTCTCATCTGCACATTCACCCAAATAGGTATGACATCTTCAGGCCATTAATCAAGCAGCAATTTGTACTTGCGTAGACAGCTAATGGTGTAAGGCTCACCGATAGAGCACAAAAAAGAACGAAAACCAATTTTAAAAATGCAAATTATAATTCTAATTTCCACTTCAATTAAAAAATGTAAATTATTATTCAAATTTGTGTTTCTCAATCCACCGAATGAAATACGAAATTTAAAAAAAAATAAATTATAATCCAAATTTCTACAAGAGTAAAAAAATGCAATTTATTATTCAAATTATGCACTTCTTCAATCTGCCGAATGAAATACCAAATTTATAAATGCAAATTATAATTTAAATTTGTACAAGAATATAATATTGCAAATTATTATTCAAATTTTGCACTTCTTCAATCCACCGAATGAAATACCAAATTATAAATGCAACTTATCATTCAAATTCTACTTGAATTTAAAAAAATGCAGTGAATGACAAATAGTAAATTGCAACTTGTCAATCAAATTTCTACTTGAATTAAAAAATGCAAATTAATATTCAAATATGTCACTAATAAAATTTTGCCCAATTTTCGACGATTATAGGTCGATTTTACGACTGAAAAAGGTTGATCAATCGACCAAAGTTGACGTGAAAATTATTTTGTCAAAACTTACGACGACTGACATATTCGTCGTAAAATCGACGACCGAAAGGTCAAAAAAAGGGCTCCATGAGAGATGTTGTGTGCGCCTTTCACCCTAAGCCATTTTCATAGTCTGTCGCTTTTATGACGCGAAACCTATATAAACGACGTTATTGTCGATGCAAGACTGTCAAAATAGCAACGCCAATCTATTGATCAATTCATCATTTATATAGGTTTCTCGTCGACCGAACAAAGGTCGAAAAAGCAAGGAGAAGTTTGTAAAATATATATATATATTTCACCCTAGCTTGTAAATCTTCAAATTTGAATGTTGGCTGTCAAGCTTCTCTTTGTTTCGAGAATAGTTTAACATTCTCCACTTAATAGGGCCAACCACGTGAAGGTGGAAGCTCATTTGGCCCCTCCTAGGAGCCTCTTATGACCCTTTACGACACTTTAAGACCTCTAAGATGTATTATTAGGGATCATAAGGGTCATAAGGGGTCCTAGGACACAACAGCTGAGAAACATAAATGTAGGCATCATGGTCACAATTGTTTGGAGACACAACATAATTGAGTGGTATACCCAGACGATGCAACACAACCATTACTCCTCCAGTTCCAAGTTGACACTGCAAGATCCAAAAACCATAGACAAGGAATAAATTTAAAGAGCAGAGGAGGAGGGCCATAACGACCGAAATAATATAGGGACCCTGTATTATTTTGGTCGTTATGGCCCTCCTCCGCTCTCTGAATTTATTCTTGAATCTTGCAGTGTCAACTTGGAACCGGAGTAGTGATTGTGTTGCATCATCTAGGTATACCATTCAATTATGTTGTGTCTCCAAACAATTGTGACCATGATATTTACATTTATGTTTCTCAGCTGTTGTGATATCTACATTTAAGTTTCTCAGCTGTCATGTTTATGTGCATGTTCTTTATGTGTTTGGCTTCTCTCCCTCGCATACAAAATAAGATTTTCCCACTCTGAATCGAGAATGCATGTGCAACTGCGTAGAATATGCATACATAACATGTTTTGCTAGATAGAGATGGTTTTACATGATAAATGCATATGTTTTATTATGGTTACAACCCAATATTTGTTAATGTTTGTAGCTTCAGTCATATGATCATTAGAATACATATAATATGTGTTGATTAATAATAATATATTATATATGTTATATTATTATTAATAATATGAAATTTAATATTCAATATTAAATTATTATATTATTCTTAATTAATAATTGATTTATGAAATATTACAAGATTGATTAAATTATAATTAATGGGAAGACTGTCCTTTCTTATAAATAATAATGAATAGACATGTCTCATGAAGGGACATGTCTCTCCTAGCCTCATTCCCAATATAAATGAAAGAGAGATTGTTGCATTTAAAAAACACATACAACATAGAGTGTTATTACATTTGCATCTATCCTGAAAACTTAACATGTTATTAGAGCCAGACTGCAAATGTAAGAGAGTAGTTTGTTGATGGTGAATGTGTGACTGTCTCAGAAAATAAATTCTCATTAAAATGACCATATCTCACAAATACACCGTTGGATTTTTCTAAATTTCAGATATGTTGGTGGAAACCTAAGTTCAAAGAATCTCATTGAAGAGATTGGAAAGAAAGTGTGGGGTTAAAAAGTTATGACAGAATTTGTACGGGTCTATGTGAAATTTCTGAAAGTGACTTTCATTAAAGAGATATATTAATTTGTTATGATTGTGGTCAAGCATTAACAAAGAAGCATGAATTCAAGGAAGGGTGTCTCTTTATAGAAATAAAAAATCAATTATAGAGTGTCACCTCTCTTAAATCAAGTCATTTCATAAGAAGACATGAAAATTGTTCAACGATATAAGAGTGAGAATTGTACATTGTGGGGGGAGAATAATAACCAATTTTACATTTCCAATTGAACTATTCTTAGTGGGGAGATAATTCAAAGGGGAGATGTCTCTCAAATAATCTGAGAAGGTGTTTTATGATTTTATGTATATGGACCTTCACTGAAGCAACTTGTATCAAGGATGTTGATGTGCAGATAAGTATTTACTATCCTTGAATATTATATTTATCTACTCATTGTAGTATCTCTCTTATTTGTATTTCTATACATACTATAAAATCTATTTGCCTTGATATTTTCTGAGAATGCTCTTGCAGGAAAAGGAGAATTGACATGAGATTCAAATGGAGTCTGATGCTACATCAAAAGCATCATTGATGAGGAGATTAGATGATTGATATTCAGAGGGAGTTTGAAAGTCGATATGTGTGACTATATGATTTTAATGGGCCTGCCTCCTGTGTATATCATAAGGAAGTGACAACTTCCAAATGATTATCACTTGTATTTGCAGAAGTTATTGGAAAGTGATGACCTTACAATAACTTAAATCATGATATACATTATTTATAATGTTGAAACAGATCATGATGAATTAAAGCAACAACTAAGTGTTAGATGTCATTAAATTGACAGCCTATGAGTTGTTTGCATAAATATATCTTGTAAAGCAGAAACTAAGTGTTAGATGTCATTAAATTGACGGTCTATGAGTTGTTTGTATAGATACATCTTGTAAAACAACAACTAAGTGTTAGATGTCATTAAATTGACGGTCTATAAGTTGTTTGCATAGATATATCTTGTAAATCAACAACTAAGTGTTAGATGTCATTGACGGTCTATGAGTTGTTTGTATAGATAT
>MU223889.1:416152-435739 GCA_018584345.1 Thuja plicata
GACGGTCTATAAGTTGTTTGCATAGATATATCTTGTAAATCAACAACTAAGTGTTAGATGTCATTGACGGTCTATGAGTTGTTTGTATAGATATATGATAGGTATTTGGTGAATATCACGTGTTGATCTTCTGTAGGCTATTGAGTACTTGGTGAATATCATATGTTGATGTTCTGATAGGCCAATACTCAGAGTATTTGGTGAATGTCATGTGTTGACATTCTGATAGGCCAATACTCAAAATATCAAATGTGATATCAAATGATGGAAATCTTCTATTTTGATAGACATCTTATGATGGCTGAAACAAATCATAATAGATAGAACTTGTGGATAGAATTGTCGATTGAGGCAATCCACATTAAAGCTTGAGGAACTTGTGGATAGAATCGTCGATGGAGGCAATCCACCTGAGAGCTTGTCCATAGAATCATTGATGGAGGCGATCCACATCTTGAGACTATCTTTCTATTGATTACATCATGAGGATGATACTTTTATTGCTTACATCATATGATTGATGTTGTCAGGTGTCATATAAGTGTTGACATTGGATTGATTTATCCTCCCTAGCTAAGAGGGGGCGTTTATTTTTTGTATAGCTATGGTGAGGGTCATAAGTGTTGACATAGGAGACCACTACACATTTTGTTTGATCATCCTCCCTAGGTAAGAGGGAGTGTTAATGTGTGTAGCTTCAGTCGTATGATCATTAGAATACATATAATATGTGTTGATTAATAATAATATATTATATATGTTATATATTATTAATCATATGAAATTTAATATTCAATATTAAATTATTATATTATTCTTAATTAATAATTGATTTATGAAACATTATAAGGTTGAATAAATTATAATTAATGGGAAGAGGCATGTCCTTTCTTATAAATAATAATGAATAGACATGTCCCATGAAGGGACATGTCTCTCCTAGCCTCATTCCCAATATAAATGAAAGAGAGATTGTTGCATTTGAAAAACACATACAACATAGAGTGTTATTACATTTGCAGCTATCCTAAAAACTTAACAATATCAACAAACAAATTACAAGAATATAAACTTAATTTAGTTAAATTACCTGGCTTCAAATACAACCAATGTTCATTTGTATTTCTCTCTTCCTGTCTTTGGGCATCCAATGTTCGAAGTCATACTTGAAGGATGTTCACCAAAGGGGGTTCCGGATCAAAGAACACCCTTTCACTTAATAATTATAAAGTCATCAATGGTATACTAATTGTTTAGGATTGTAAGTTTTCATTGATGGCTTCAAATTACCAAGCAAAAGGTGTTTTCTAGTATAAAAGACTTAGCAGCCTCCAGAGCCTTTTGCTTGAATGCATTATACCCCTTTATATTAGTGAATTACAAGTATTTCATTAATTAAAAGAACTATAAATAAAAAAAGAAATTTAAAAGAACAAAACATAGATTTTCTTTACCTGGTTGTGCTACATCATCTACAATAATTTTAATGGGGTTTGAAAACCCATTTATTTACAAAGTCTTTGAAATGTTCCTATAACTATCATAAGCAATAATTCGAATATAATGAATTGTTTATAGAAGAGAAACAAAATTGTAAAAACTGTACTTATGATACGTACATGTTCATTAAATGTCATAAGATATGAGTGTTGAAAAAATTCTACTGTATGAATTATTATAACTTTTGAAAAATAAATGGGAGAGTTGTATGTAATGCCCAAAATTCATAACACTATATTGGACATTAAACAAACTATTTATTCTACTCTGAACATATCTAATTTGCAATATTTTTTTCTTTCTAAACAATGACATACTACATTAATACATAGTGTGAACCTATTTGTTATATCATTTAAGTAGAATCTAAAATGATAATAAATCTACTTAGAACAATAAAGCTTATTACGATGTTCAAATAACCAACATGACTTGCAACTGCATACTTGAATTTCTCTTTCTTGCATGTGTATCATATTCTCCTTACCTCTCTATTTCCTGCACCTGTATATACGGCTGCACAAGTAGATGCATGATATAAAATTCATAGTTTATTACATACAAGATTGTAAGATAAGCTACATCAATAACTTAGCTAAATCAATCATAAGGTATTTAAAACTAGTTTCGTAAAGAGATGCAAAATATGTAAAATATTGGTAAGGGGTGGCAAGATCAAGTAAGAACTCAAAAGTACAAGACCTAAGGGCCAGACCTAATGCCTTGGGGGCTCATCATAGATGGCCTTGCCTACATAGCTCGCAGAGACATCATAGTTTAGGTTTAACTTTAAAACTAGTCTTTTAAAGGATGGTAGAAGTGGTATCAAGCCTCTTTATCCATAGGGTATCAATGTCATTTCTCTCTTCACTGGAATCGAGGGTGCAGAAGTTGCCCTGCATCGTTTGGGTATAGCACTCAATTTCTATACCAAATCGATGTAGATCAACCTTCTGCACCCCTTATTTGATTGAAGATAGAGGACATTGATCCCCTTTTGATAAAGAGTCTTCAATAAAGATAGATGGTATCCTACCATTTCTACCTGAAAAGCACTACCAAGGGAAAAAGAGACCACAATTGTACCATTAAATTTTTGCCCATCTGGGCCTTCTAAAACCATATGGAATGTGTTATGTTTATATAAGAGATAACTACCTACAACTATATTTCACAAGGCATTTAAAACTAGTTTCGTAAAGAGATGCAAACTATGTAAAATATTGGTAAGGGGTGGCAAGATCAAGGAAGAACTCAAAAGTACCAGACCTAACGGCCCGACCTAATGCCTCGGGGGCTCATCATAGATGGCCTTGCCTACGTAACTTACAGAGACATCGTAGTTTAGTTTTAACTTTAAAACCAGTCTTTTAAAGGATGGTAGAAGTGGTATCAAGCCTCTTTATCCAAAGGGTATCAATGACATTTCTCTCTTCACTGGAATCAAGGGTGCAGAAGTTTCCCTGCATCGTTTGGGTATAGCACTCAATTTCTATACCAAATCAAAGTAGGGAAACCTTATGCACCCCTTATTTTATTGAAGATAGAGGACATTGATCCCTTTTGATAAAGAGTCTTCAAGAAAGATAGATGGTATCCTACCATTTCTACCTGAAAAGCATTACCAAGGGAAAAAGAGACCACAATTGTACCATTGAATTTCTGCCCATCTAGGCCTTCTAACACCATATGGAATATGTTGTGTTTATAGAAGAGATGAATACCTACAACTATATTTCATAAGGCATTTAAAACTAGTTTCGTAAAGAGATGCAAACTATGTAAAATATTGGTAAAGGGTGGCAAGGTCAAGGAAGAACTCAAAAGTACAAGACCTAAGGGCCAAACCTAATGTCTCGGAGGCTCATCATAGATGGCCTTGCCTACGTAAATCGCAGAGACATCATAGTTAAGGTTTAACTTTAAAACCAGTCTTTTAAAGGATGGTAGAAATGGTATCAAGCCTCTTTATCCAAAGGGTATCAATGACATTTCTCTCTTCACTGGATTCGAGGGTGTAGAATTTACTCTGCATCGTTTGGGTATAGCACTCAATTTCTATGCCAAATCGATGCAAATCAACCTTCTACACCCCTTATTCGATTGAAGATAGAGGACATTGATCCCCTTTTGATAAAGAGTCTTCAAGAAAGATAGATGGTATCCTACCATTTCTACCTGAAAAGCATTACCAAGGGAAAAAGAGACCACAATTGTACCATTGAATTTTTGTCCATCTGGGCCTTCTAACACCATATGAAATGTGTTATGTTTATAGAAGAGATAACTACCTTCAACTATATTTCATAAGGCATTTAAAACTAGTTTCGTAAAGAGATGCAAACTATGTAAAATATTGGTAAGGGGCGGCAAGATCAAGGAAGAAATCAAAAGTACAAGACCTAAGGGCCAAACCTAATACCTCGGGGGATCATCATAGATGGCCTTGCCTACATAACTCACAGAGGCAACGTAGTTCAGGTTTAACTTTAAAACCAGTCTTTTAAAGGATGGTAGAACTTTTAAACCCATTTAAGTTTCTTGTTTATAATTTGGATCCATATAAACATGTCAAACTTTGAGAAATTTAGAATATTGTACATCAAATGTTAAACAAAAAACAAATAAAGAAAGTAAAATGAAAGCAATAAACGTAGATGACACATAAGTCACATGATACATATACTAAAGATTGCATAGTAGACAATAAACAATTAGAGCTACATACAACTAAATACAACATGACATGGTAGTAATGAATAACCCACCCTTGAAGAGAGAGATCTGGTACTTTTTCAATGTAGAAAGTGGAAGTTGTTATTGGTCATTCTAGATCAATTGGGTCCACTACAACCTCATGAGATTGCACTTGTGTTAAGGCTATGATAAGGAACACACACGTGTCTGTGGTAGGATGGAGCATCTATGATCCCTTGGAAATTCTTATCAAGTAGTAATGGTAGGATATCATATTTATGTTCTGAAACTTCTTTATCCAAAGGGTACCAATGACATTTCTCTCTTCACTAAAATTGAGGGTGCAAAAGATGTTTTGCATCGTTTGGGTATACCACTCGATTTATATACCCACTGGATGAAAAGAAACCTTCTATACCCCTTATTTGATTGAAGATAAAGGACATTGATCCCCTTTTGATAAAGAGTCTTCAAGAAAGATAGATGGTATCCTACCGTTTCTACCTGACAAGCATTCCCAAGGGAGAAAGAGAAACCAATGATTAGTAGTCAACATGAGAAGACCTAAAACAAAGTAACAATAATGAAAATAATAAGTGTGCCAACATAATGAATAAGTGGGCAATATGTATTGATCTAATAACAACAAATACATTACAAATGGCAAGCTCACGATCTCAATTAAATAAACAATGTATAAAATAATATATGGTGCACAACAACAGCAAGCATACAATGACAACAATAACATTGCATGATGCCCGAG
Organism: Thuja plicata; assembly: GCA_018584345.1. NCBI lineage: Eukaryota > Viridiplantae > Streptophyta > Pinopsida > Cupressales > Cupressaceae > Thuja > Thuja plicata. The sequence goes on from MU223889.1 coordinate 421,116, forward strand.
CTCAAATTCAAAATAGTAAGTCTATTAATGTATGCTATAATAGCAGAAACCTCATTGATCATTACCTTTGAATCCTCCATCATTATAGAAGAGATACCTACCTACAACTATATTTCATAAGGCATTGAAAACTAGTTTCATAAAGAGATGCAAACTATGTAAAATATTGGTAAGGGGTGGAAAGATCAAGAAAGAACTCAAAAGTAAAAGATCTAAGGGTCAGACCTAATGCCTCGGGGGATCATCATAGATGGCCTTGCATACGTAACTCGCAAAGACTTCGTAGTTCAGGTTTAACTTTAAAACCAGTCTTTTAAAGGATGGTAGAAATTTTAAACCCAATGGTTCATAACTACGATGGAGAACCAATTCTTGTAAGATATTAAGGTAATATCCATGATCCCAAACCTAAAAGATTTATAATTGTATGAGAGGAGATACATATTACCTAGCTCTATGACCATGAGTAAAGGGCCACACTGACATTTAGATATTCCTAAAAAATCTCAGTGGTCACACTTACATTATTAACCAATATTATATAAGTCATTAACTAGCTATTATTTACACTAATAATCGATATCCCTTTCATGCTAGCGTGTCAAATAGATCACTAATAACCCAAAGTCACACTTGACTAATGTCAACGATCCCTCCTAGAGTTGATACTTGATAGTTTAAAATTCTATACATTACTTGGATTGTTTCTGTAAAAAGAGGGTTCAGAAGTCATGAAAATGATAATACTCAACAATTTTTGTTTGAATCAAAAGGGAAATTGTCTTATAAAAGTATTGGTATAATTTGGATAGCAAGTATCACCCAACTTCATAAAACAAGAACATAAAAAACCCAACTTAAAAGTAGAAGACATACAGACCTATCTAGTGATCATATTGTGTTGAAGGTGGTGCCTGATGCTGTTGCAATGAATACAGACATTAAATTTTGCATCACTGCCTGATGTCATTGAAGTAGCATCAGACTCCACCTTCAGCACAATATGATCACTAGACAGGTATGTATGTCTTCTACTTTTAAGTTAGGCTATTTTTGTTCTTGTTTTATGAAGTTGGGTGATCCTTGCTATCCAAATTATACCAATAATTTTATAAGAGATTTGCCCTTTTGCTTCAAATGAAAAGTGTCGAGTATTATCATTTTCATGACTTCTGAACCCTTTTTTACAAAAATAATGCAAGTATTGTATAGAATTTTAAATTTAAATTGAGGAATTTCTACTGAGGGCTTTAAATGGATAGGTGCCAATGTCTCCTGGGTTGAATCTAGTATGCTCCTGTATGATCCAAAACCTACAAGGAAGGAAAAGATGGGGTTAGATCCAAAGGATCTAATCAATGCCTGGAACCCTATTACTGATCCCCATCTATAATTATGCATGTGCATAGTCAATCCATACACTTCTAAAAGGAACAAGGATAAAATTTACAAAAACCCATCCAAGATATAGAAAATCATAACGAAGTCATAAACAACAAAAAGTTCATGAGTTTATCAAAATATGTCCAACATATCTACATGAAATTATAAAAAAGTTGCAGTATCTACAATAGCCCTCTGTTAATCACATTTATGCATATGGTACCAACAAAGTAGTGCACAAACTACACAAAGAAGGCATCGCAGAAACATGATTTATGCTTTCGCCATTGAAGCAATCTTGGCGGCACTAGCTGCCTCTCAAGCCTTGCACAAGTTGCACTCATTTCCTACATCAGGTATAGATGTAGATGAGGTATATGTAAATGTGGTTTCATCGACCCACTGAAAGTATTTACATCCACTATTTCCCTGCAATACCAAATCTAGATCAGTTCTTCCTAAAATGATTACTTGTCACATTACTTTTAAACACAAAATATAATTCCATATCCAGACACTTTTCCTATTTGGGCAACCCCAAAATGGATGCCTGGGATTACTTGTTTTGCATGACATCTTCAACACACAAGGGACAACACCACATTCACACATAGGCACATTAATCGAAGCCATCGATAAATATTGCATTGTCATTCCAACATATCATTTTGTTTAGTTGATTATTTTGTTCATTCATACTAGTTATAATTGCAATAAAAAGAAACATACTAATGTGGACAACATCTCAAGTCAAATCGCAAAATGACTACTCAATATACAGTACAAAATGAAAATGCTTTGTATTTGATGATATAATGAATCTTAACAAAATGTAAATGCAACATCCGAGCTGCACATGATGGAAACCATATGCATAGTTGTGATTGGGACTTTAGTCCTTACCACACATTGAAATGCATGTAAAGGCATCTACAGTTGGGGGCATGTCTAATTGTGATATTACTATCAAGATTCAAGTGTATAGTTTTTTAAGTCAAACTCAATTAACCCATGTTTCATGAGTCATATTCCATCCATGAGTGTTCCATTCACAAATTGTCTTGTGTCAGCTACAGTTAACAAACTAATCTCACAATAATTGTTGATGTTTTGACAATTCCTCTCATTACTTCTTCTCCGCTTGAAACAATTGGGAATACCCGGGAAAGACGAGTAAAGGAAGGACCTATGCTATTATGCAAGATTTAGCAACATATTATGCAGCAGGAACATTGCATCCAACTGATGTCAAACCATCTCTCTCCAAGGCTTTGAACCAAATATTGCAGGTGACCTAGAGTAAGACAAGTTTTTGTATTTTTTGTACTCAACCCTTTCAAAACTAATGGAGTATCTAAATATCTACTAAAGAAAGTCAAGGTGCACATTTATATCTAAACTACATACTTCCTTCATTGATTCCTCTAAATTATCTTATTATTTGAATGCAATAGAATTTGGGAAAGTTGCTCAAAAATATTATATTAAACTCAGTTTTCATATTGGGATGACTCTTTGCATGTCAGGTTTGCAGGCATATAGATTTACTAGGTGATATAGACCAATTCAATCTCTCAATACAACTTCTGTGCTGCAAACTAAATATTTATAGTAGCCTTTGAATGACCAACTGCATTCTTTGGCAACAGTATCATTTACTACCATTTGTTGAACCTTTATACTCTAATTTTGTTTTTAATATTTATCAATTTGAGGCCTACACGACTGCTAACAATATAAATATAATTATTTCTTTTATAGAAACTTCAACTTGAAATCCACACCTGCATTCAAGCCATTATCCATAAATTATGGGTGATAATATTTAGAGCACAATCACAATAAGGTAAATCTTGCAAACTTTAAAATGAAAGAAAAATTAACAGTAAGATGCCAAAGGATTTAGAACCAACTATTTGTGACTATATAAGTTCTCTTTTTGAGTTCAACAAAGGCAACGTTAGATAGTTGTCTTCAAGTGGAAAATAAATGAATGTTATAGGAAGATTTGATACGTTACATATACAACTAGACTGAAAGAAAATTAGAATAATATGACACCTTTTTCCTCTATATAGCTTCTTCTTATAAAATATTTTTTGTACATATCCTATCACAAGTTATATGAAATTGTTCTCTTGCACAAGTTATTTAATTGCAAGTGATTTTAAAACATAACACTCTGCATTGAAGTAAATTACAGGATCGTCTATTAAATTGAGACTCTAGAACATTGTTTTGAATTGCTATTGTGAGCTTTTGTCAAACTTTGCAGCCTACAATTACTAGGCACTATATCTATTTTTGTTTTTCATGATGATTTGTATCATGGAGTGTTGTGATTCTAGGATACATCCAGCCAAATGCAGTGGAAAGGTGTAAATGTTGATTGTGTAGCCTTTGGCCTCCCAACTTGTGCCAAAATGGGAGTGTAAATGCATGGTATAAACATCCACCATGGGTAGGAATTTTGTAACATGTTGTAGCTCCAAAAACCCTGGTATAAATGTATACAAAATGTATATGCATTGACATGGCATGTGAATTGTTTGACAAATTTCCCTGTTTGCAGGATATAAAGAATCTGGAAGCATGGACAAGTCACCTAAACTATTTGATAGAATGTCTCAAGGAGAATCATTCCCTTGATTACAAGATTTTGACAAAATGGATTGTTGAAAATATTTTAGAAGCTTCATAACAAATGAAATTGGTAGGTGTAAATCCAAACTCTACAACCTTTTCCAATATCCCCCCAGCTTATAGAGTAATTTGCATAACATGGGTTATTGTAGTTAAAATTCTCCATGTAAACAAATGATTCTTGATTTCAAGAACTTAGTTTGTACGTGAAAGACATTTGTGAACTAACAGTTTGTTCTTTCAGCATTGAAAATTACTAAACAACTCAAACTTTGCAGGATTTGGTGCCTTATATTACTTTTCCAAAATGGCCCTGCCAATTTTGGTAGGAACTATGCTGCGATGCAGCCCTTGTTTTGAAATATCGATCATTTTTAACAGAAATATAAACAATAATATAGAAGCATGTGCATCAAATTTAAAAAAATAAACATATTCTATGATAAAAAAAAACATTGAAAAAAAGAAATATATTCTTTGTTTTGCAAATTAATAGAACTTGATAGATTCAATTACAATATGAGCTAATACAACTATTTTTAAAGAGAATTTCTAATATAACCCTACTATAATTTGAATCCTAAACTCTTTTAAAATGATTTGTTGATGGTTCAGTAGATAGATTTCATAGAAGAAACAATGGAAATGCAATTAAGGGACCCTAGAAGCTAAGAAGAGTGCCTACAATAGAACACCAAATTTCAAAAATCTAAGAGCATGGGCAAAGGCTTAGTTGCATGGATAGACAGTCTCTTCCAAATCACTCCAATGCTTCTGGCCATTCATTCAACTTTCTAGTATCAAATTATTGAGTCCCTCACAATTCATCGAGTGAAGACTTCATTGTCTTCTTATGACTTTTCAAGTGCAAAAATTTATAGTCTTGCATCACAAATCTTGTTATCATAATTGGTTAAGGAGACTCAAAGCATAGAATACTGAACCATGAGAATGTGTGAAGATATGTACATGATCAAATAATTCAATCTTTATGACTTGATTAAAGGTTTACAATATTTCCATAATTATCAAGGTTACTAGGACATAGGGGTACTTGAAGACTCTAGAGATTGATACCAGTACTAGTAAATTTAATTTTTAAAAATAGGAGATGGGGGAAAATAGGGGGATCGACGATGAGTCTGACCTCGAGATTGGGTAGGATGATCTGATGCCGCTTGGATTTCAGACCATCATATCAGCAGATTTAGATTCTATCCCGAGGGACGGAGTAGGATAGCTATATTGGCTTTTGATGACATTAGCAGAGGGGGAGGGGATGTTTGTCAGTGCTCTGGCTTAGACAGTGCTCTTCACATGGGTATTCTTGGAAATCAAAATATTCTTCCCCATCTGCAATGGTCCTTCAAGTCCAGACACTAAGATTTGAAGAACGACAAATTTTTTGACAATAGAAAATAGTGAAAATACTATTCAATGAGAAATAATTGTGCTATGTCACAAGTGAAAACTTAAACATTTGTTGTAATGAAAAAAGTAGTGATCACACATTAAGGGATAGTGAGATCAAGAAATCCTATGAAAATAAAATATGATCATAATGCAAACTAAAAAATTGATTCAAGGTTAGTAGTAGTAGAAGAAAAATCTTTGACAATCATAATACAATTAAAATATCCTTAATGGATAGGCATGAAGCTTGGTGTGTCAAAAAAGAAGTCCAATGCACAAAAACCAACATCCAAAATAACCAAACCATTGGAGTTTTCATTAGATTTTATCTCAAAAAGATTGATTTATGTTTATTCTATTTACTAATATCATATCATACCATATATTTACCTTTAGCATTGGAAGCCTGAGGAACTTTAACTCAGCATCCATGGTATCCACTATTCACATGGATGGTGCCAAGATGATAGTCATCCAAAATGGGGTAAGAATCAAAACATGGCACGTACCCTAGTTCATAAAACTAAAATTAGAAATCTACCAATAAGATAGGCAACAACACCATCTGTAATAAAAGGGACCACAAATTGCAGCCTCACTTCAACCACCACCTCACAAGGTGAACTATACTTGTATTGTTTTCACTCTATTTAACACATCTGATAATCTTACAAACATAATACTTGCTTAATGGGAGACATCTCAAAAGTAGCTAGTGTAACCTTCCCACTATGCATTCCTTCATAAGATAGATCAACTATATTTCATATGCAATTCTCTGTAAATTGTTTTTCTAACTAATATTTGTTCAGGCTTGTAGATGAGCCTTTAGCTACTTCCAGGTGGATTTCCCCCTATTTGAATATTATGAGGGGAAACTTTTTAGTGTTATCTGTGTGTACATTCAGAACAATCTCACTTCTAGGGCAGTACATTAATCATTCTAATTAGAGAAAGCAATAAGTTCTCTGTGATTGTTAGTTTCAAAAAACTATTAATAAAATTATAGATCAACCACCAAATGATGGTCAACAATGAGCCTAGAATGATGGTCCTCGTATAAATTTCAAAGTATTTTGTACTTCTATGTTATTCCAAACTAAAATAAATTCAAACACAAAAGAGCTACATTTGTTGAACTGAAACTTATTCTGGACAAATAAAGGAAACTGAATTGCTTTGTAAAATAAAGAGCCATACAGAGAATAAGGGTTTCATGACTATTTTAAACACAATATTTATAATGGTTCTTCAAGGCCTTATGCTTCCCATAGGGTTTTATTCACTATTTTGCAAGGTTCATCCATTGTTTTAGATAAACATTTGATGAACATGGATGAAATCACACATTATGCATGTAGAATATGTTTGTGCTAAAAGGATTTTTTGATGTTCAATACTCAACATAAGTACTAAGAAATAAGACAAAAGTAAAAGAGAATGTTTACTGCAGTTAGTAGCAGCCATTTAAAACTTAGCAAAGTCTACTAAGCATCTATGTTGGCACCTATGATAGTCAAAACTACATTTACGATAGTTAAACCAATCAACAAGTATTAGCTCCATGCCTTGCTAATATCAACAGTTTAACATTAGAAAAATACAGTATCCAACTCGATTATCTCACACTACAATTTTACTAATAGTAGCTACTGGATGTGCACCTGTAGGATCTCGATCTGTCATTGATGGTGGGTGAGATGGTTTTGGGTAAGGGGTCGGATCTCCAATGGATGACTCAATAATTGTCTCTCGAACTGCCCCTTCTATAATTGTTAATGTCGGGCGGGGTTACCATAATTCAAATAAGAAATGAAACTGATGTGCATATATTTTTAATTTAATAGAAACTGATGTATATAGTCATCAAACTTAACACTGTATTCATAAAAATAAATAAAAAATAGGGAAAAAAAACCATATTATGAAGAATTTGTACTTAAAATACAAACTAATCAAAGAAATCTTAGATAAACGCTTACAAAACAAATGCATGGATAGAGTCTGAATCAAATAATTACTTGTTCAAATCCAAAAAGGATATCATGGTTATTCACTATGGCTGCTAAAACATATAATAAACTATTGTAATTTTTACAATTATCTTATTGATGAGCACTGATGATAATGGAGGGCTGAATAGTTCCAACCACCTTAAACACACTGGTCCAAAATTCTTTGATTCAAAATAAGGACACAGTGAGATATTGATTAGTGTGCAACTACAATTTTGGTGTCTGATCTTTCATTAAGACTAATTGTATTCCCTTTGTTTCAAATGGCTTTTCTGATCATCTCTTTTTCAATTAGTTTTTTAGATCTTCCCTGCCTACATTGCTAAGCCTGTGATAATTTTATCGACTTTCTCTATCATTTATTTTACCATAAATTAGGGAAACTCCCTCATTGATGAGATTCTATTGTAAAATCTGCAGTTTTTAGTTTTTAGTTTGGAGATTGCAATTTGTTTGAAAGCCTCCAAAGACGTTTCAACTCATCCATTTTGAACGCATGGTGCAATCATGGCAATTCTCAAGACCACATTTTATTGAGGGGTTGTGTCAAATAGAACATTTTAGTTAGATAGTTAACATGTTAGGCCTACTCTTCCATGTTTTGCATATATCACTGCCATGACATCCATTGTTTTGATGCAGTGATTTTACCTACAAATTGCATAAGCCTAGAAGTTTCTAGATATTATTCAACAAATCCATGGTCTGTGCATCTCACTACCTAGTCATTTCCTTGGTTTAGAAACCCTCTATACTTGTGTGTGTTGATGGATGTCCAAATTTTTTTCTATATTTTACAATAGAATATTTAGTTTGAACAAGAAACACTGTGATGGTCATTTCCCTCAAATTTTGAACACCTTCATTTCATATGTCCCATGATTTTGATTACACAGTGGATCTTGGGCACAGCCTTAGGGCTTTAACGATGAACGTCAGGCTCCGTTGTGCCATTTTGAAGCAGGGAATCTTGAAGGCAAAGGAAGAGGGTCCAATTTCTCAGCAAGAATAGTGTAGTGGGGTCCCCTGCAGGGCTTTAGGAAGGCAAAAGGGTCAAATTTTCTGCTATGTATATCGCGGATTTACTCAATTTTGTAAGTTTTTTCATCATTCTCTTCCGTCAGGAATGGAAGACAGAGATATTAGAATACGTATTTGAGAAGGCACTCTTAGAGCTTACAGATCAAAATTGAAATGAGTGCTATCATTATCATCTTTTATGGTTTAACAGATTAAATTACTAAACCCAAAGATGTGCATTTTAATATACATATATGAGCGTGCATACATACTAGCGCTCCAGCTCGTGACATGCCACACTGGGTGATAACTTGTAATGATCCCCAATAAGATTTAGATGCTATACATTGGATTGAAGAGCATCCAACACTCGAGGTTCCAAAATTTATGAGGCCTCTTTGCACAATAAAATCCTTTCAGCCTCCCCTCTGCATAATGATGCCCTAGTCCTTTCGGCCTCCGCTCTGTAATGCACAATTAACAAAATGAAACACAATGAAAGCGATCCCATTTTTTTAGGTTATATGCCTGTGTTTGTCAAAAATTCGATGAACACGGGCATGGATTTAAAAAAATCAAAACTTTCCTTCCATAGTTCGACCAAGCAAAACAAATGTAATGCATGGTCAAAAATTTAGGTCAATTTTAGGGGTTAAATGTACTAGTGTGTACTTCTTCAATCCACCGTATGAATGCAAATGCTTGTGCCTTTATGCATTAAATTGTATCATCTTAAAATGGAAGCACTTCCATGTTAAGAGAATTTATCCCTCCTTAGGGGATGTATTTGACCTCCATCACATCATCCTCTTGTTTCTGCATCATCCCCCCTGATCTGCCTTTCTGACTACCATTTTCTGACCTATTTTCTGCATTCTGGGATACAGACCTATGTTTTTGGGATTCAGGGACAGGGTTGACCTCCTAGGACAGGGTTGACCTTGGCCCTGACCTAGGATAGGTTTGACCTTGGCCTTGCCCTTTCCCTAGGATAGGGCTGACCTCGACCATGTCCCAGGGTCCAAATCCTGGGAACTTTTGGTTTCCCGGATGTCGGTCCTCACAAAATGTTTCCTCCCACTTCTGGGTCAGCTGTTTCGGGTTCCGAAGAGTTGATTCCTAAATTATATTTAACTTAGGGCCTCTCCTAGGGGTAAATTCTTTAATGGGATTTTAATTCTCCTATGTCAGCCTCCTTAGAATATTGTGCCCTAATTTCATATAAAAGGAAGCCTTTCTCTCTCATTTTCTCTAAGTCTTCCAAGTGCAAAAAAAGCTCTAATCAAGATTTTTCTCAAGCATCCATTGTTCTACATGTTTTCAAGATCTCAAGGTGTTCAAGTCTTCCTCTCAAGCATTCAAATTCCTCCATTGAAGATCAAGGATTCAAGCTCTCAAGCCTTTGCAGGGATTTGGTTCAAGCATTCAAGATTTATCATTCAAGCCCTAGATCTAGCCATCATGATGGTGTGATCTTCCTTCAAGATCCTTTATGCATCCTCAAGACTCTTTCATCATCGCTTCAAGGTGGATTATAAGCATACAATCATGGAGGTTTATGGTTTCTAAATTCCAATCTTTCATACTTACATACTTTCTTACATTTGTATTACAATTGCATATCTATTCAATATCATAGCTTCATTGTTAGATCCAATTCTACTACTTGCTAGCATTCCTATTTCAATTATTGATTTCAAGGTTAATTCCTAAATCAGGATTTGACTAAGGCAAACCCCTCCCCCACAACAAAAAAACCTTTCTTTTTGCAGGTACAAGTTCAGGACATCAGATTTGAGACCAGATCTAGATACCCTTTTCGGCAAACTTTTGGGATCCGCAAATAGGGATACTTTCGGATCTATGTAGGACATGGTTGGAATTTGTGGTACAAGGTCAACCTTTTTCATAAGACGACATTGGAATGGAAAAATATTTCTGGGTTTTGTTTGTCTCTGCGTTTCCTTTCTGAATCATACTTTGGATTTTCTAGAAACTGAGTATAGACCCCAAAAAATAGCATTCTTTAATCTGCAACATTTCAAGGTTAGTACTTTTCTATCATTCATTTCAATTCATAACCTTAATCATTCTAAATCTATCACACATTTACATTAATTCATGCCACATTTTAAGAGGGAAACCTAGGATCTTCTTTATTCTTATTTCCAATAGATTGATTCACTTATGCATTGATCCTTTTTGGGTTGATCAATTTGGATCCTTCCTTCGTGCATTTGAGAATAAAAGGAAATATCTTATTTATCCCTCCACTCTAAGAATTAAATGTAAGGTGATAAGTGATGTGAGTATCAAAACACTCTTATTCCATAAACATCATTTTTCTCCTTTACATTTTGGTGAACCTGCGATAGACAACTCTTTCTTTTTGGTGTTAGATTTGCATTTCATATGAGATCGTGCATGCATATAGATGTAGGATTTCTTTTATGCTCTTGCATTTATATTTCAAAATTCATAAAAATCACAAAATTTCTTTAAAAATACAAAAACATTTACATTTTTCATGCTTGTATTGTTTCCTTGTGTTCAACATGTATGATTTTTGTTTTGAATACTTTGATGAGGATTTTGTTGTACAAAATGATAGATCCCTTAATGAGGTACATGGAAATGAGGATGAAAATGGTTCAAATGAGATCTCCATCGATCCTATTCCTATTTCATCCTCCTCTACAATCTCTTCAATTGACCTCTACCATAGGATGTGTGCATGGTTATCTTCATACTCCTCTATTTACAACATTGATACACCTACAAATACTTCATCTAGTGAGTGTGATGTTACTTTGTCCTCTCTTGTATTACCTTGCAAGGATATATTAGTGCAAGCAGATGACTTTAATATTTCCCTCCATGGAGATGAGTTAAGGATTGAATCTTCTCCTAATATATGTGTTTTCTATGAGCCTACCTTAGAATACAATTCTTTCTCCTTTAGGGCCCGTTTGTTTGCTGGAAGATGGCTGGAATTTGAAAACGGGAAGATGTATTTTTGTACGGCCAAATTCCCATTTTGGTCCAAAATGATAATTTGGCAAATTCCATCTTTTTTTTGGAATTTTCCAAATTCTCATTTTGGACCAAAATGAGAATTTGGCCGTACAAAAATACATGTTCCCGTTTTCATCTTCCAGCCATCTTCCAGCAAACAAACGGGCCATTAGGGATCAAGATTTAGGTTCTCCTAAAAGGTGCTTTATTGATGATAATCCTCCTATTTGGGATGAACCTTTGGATTTCAATGTTGATTACTCTCTCCCTCATGAATCCATTATGGGTGATTTTACCTTTTGGTATGAACCCTTGGATAAAGACATTGATTTATCTCCTCTTGGTGAAGATGCTTTGATACAAGAGGGTGATTTATTAATGGATGACATATTCATACATGATGGTGACTCTTTTCCTAAAATACACTCTCCTTATGTAGACATTTTAGAGAAAGAAGATAACATTATTAACACATTACCTCTAATTGGGATTCCTTCTAGTAATGAGATATTAGCGGAAAATGATATGAATTCCCTTAATGCTCTCCCTCTTAGTGATGATCCTATGGATAATCAAGCTACTACCCCATATTCTCCTAGGATATATTCCTTTATTTTTCCTTCTTGTGAATCTATCAAACATACTAATGATGACATAGTAACTACTAAAGTTCAATTGACTTCTTGTTATGATCATAGTTATCATTTACTACTTAAACAAGGATTCCATACTCAAGGATGTGCTAAGCATAAATAGGGAATTCAAATGCCCTTACAGAATGGGGGGCATGAGCATTCTTATGGATTGGGATTTAATCCTCAACAACACATCAATATTACCAATATCTCAAATAACATTTCAAAACATGATGACCCTATGAAGGAATTTGACCAAGAGGTTGTTCTTCCTAAACTCCTTCGTGCTAAGATAATTAGTAGACCTAAACACAAAAAGAAATGTAGTCTATACTTGAAGATTCTTCCTTTTTGTTTCTACCATAGATTTCATGATCACTCTAATGAATATCAAGCTTTAAATTATAAGATTAGGCAACTCATTGATAGTGAAATTATTTATATATCATGTGGCAATGAGTTATATTTCAATCCTATTTTCTCTAAATAACATTTATGTTCCTATTATGGAACTCCATATTATGTAAACAATGTTAGCCTAATCTTTGGGGGCTCGTTGTCTTGCATAGTATTGCGAGTGATATAATAGGTCCCCTTTCATCCTTGTCCCTACACTTGGGGGGCAAGGATGCCATCTCCTTCTTTTCTGTCTTTTCGAGATTCACTTTTCCTTGGTTAAGCAGTATCTATCTATTATTTGATATCCAATCATACATGAAAATCTCAGTTTGCATTAAGGATCTATGTCTTTGATTATAACCTATTTCATTGTTTGGCATTGGGTTTCCATAGTTGATAAATCTCTCACCTTGGAAACTAAATAATGTACTATCCCTCATAAGTGCTACTTTTTAAACTTTTCACATGATATCTCTTTGTTACAATATCTCTTGATATAATTTGATAAATCCCTTGCTTTCATCCCTGGGGGGCAAGGTATTTTTCTTCTTCCTCTATCTAAGGATATACTTTCCTTCGCTTAGTGGCATTTGTTTATCATATAACATTATTTTCTTATAAAGATTTATGTTATGGCCATGGATACCCTCTTATATGAGAGGTGATTGTCCTAGGTCATCACCTCTTCTTTATTTTTGCAAACTATGTTTTTGATAAACTCTTGCTCTTGCTTTGGGTTAGAGTTTGATTCCTTCATCCTAAGATTTCACTTCCTCTTGATTACAAGGAGCTCGATGGTTGAATCTTGGGTCCCTCTTGCTTTTCGAAGATGAAATTTTATCCTAGGCACTCCTCTATGGTAGGGCTCTTGTTGATAAGATGTCTTCCTCTTTCAGGATCATTTTTCCATAAGTTACATATCCATTTCATGATTATATATGTTCTTACATGTAAGGGTCAAGGCTCTTCACTAAGAATATGGTATACATTGTTGTTAAGCTGGATATCTCCTTACCTTGTGAAGTAGGTATCCTCTTTTCTCTTCCTTATCCTACCTAGAAGGTAGCTATGATAAGGAGGGGAGCATATATATGGTCTCCCTTGTAGTGTAGTTTACATTTATTTATATTTTACAGCATGCTAGATCCTTGGAAGGTAACACACATAAGTTGCTAAAACCTGAAGAGACACACATTTTTACTTTGATGTTTGCTAAATCCTTGGAAGGTAACACACACAAGTTGCTAAATCCTGAAGAGATACACACCCTTTTACAAATATGCTAAATCCTTGAAAGGTAACACACATAATTTTCTAAATCGTGAATGGACACACATTTTTTATTCTATAGTGATACAAGAATGTTGATCTATGTATATTTTCAAAAGCCGTCAGAAGACACATTTACAATTACAAGAATAGTTTATGGGTGAACCTATTGGGGGCTCTCCCTCCTTGGTGATTCATAGTAAGGTGGGCATCTTACTAGGTGAGGTAATCACTATCTCTTTTCTCTCTTTCGCTTTCATACTAGTAGGATTAGATCATGAAGCTATGTTATCGATAGTGTTGTTCTTGTCTTACTGAGGTAGTCATGTATGTTCTCTATGATTGAATGCTCTTTATCTTCCATATATTTATGTATGAATGTTGAGTTAGAATCCTTTTTCTAAGGACTCATGTCTTTGACTTAGTGATATTCTACTTTGTTGCAATCCACCGGGATCTTGTCTCTAACTTTACCATGAGCACGTTTGATTTCTGTACTCCTGCTAAAGTGGGGGCTTAATGTATCATCTTAAAATGGAAGCACTTCCATGTTAAGAGAGTTTAGCCCTCCTTAGGGGATGTATTTGACCTCCATCACATCATCCTCTTGTTTCTGCATCATCCCCCTTAATCTACCTTTTTGACTACCATTTTCTGACCTGATTTCTGCATTCTGGGATACAGACCTGTGTTTCTGGGATTCAAGGATAGGGTTGACCTCCTAGGATAGGGTTGACCTTGGCCCTGACCTAGGATAGGGGCAACCTCAGCCCTACCCTAGGATAGGGCTGACCTCAACCCTGTCCCAGGGTCCAAATCCTGGGAACTTTTG
>MU223889.1:436213-462370 GCA_018584345.1 Thuja plicata
ACTTTCTTACATTTGTATTACAATTGCATATCTATTCAATATCATAGCTTCATTGTTAGATCCAATTCTACTACTTGCTAGCATTCCTATTTCAATTATTGATTTCAAGGTTAATTCCTAAATCAGGGTTTGACTAAGGAAAACCCCTCCCCCACAACAAACAAACCTTTTGTTTTGCAGGTACAGGTTTGGGACAGAAAATTTGAGACCAGATCTGGATACCATTTTCGGCAAACTTTCAGGATCCACGAACAGGGACACTTTCGGATCTGTGTAGGACAGGGTTGGCATTTGTGGTACATGGTCTACCTTTTTCATAAGATGACATCAGAATAGAAAAATATTTCTGGGTTTTGTTCATCTCTGCATTTCCTTTCCAGATCATACTTCAAATTTTCCAGAAACTGAGTATAGACCCCAGAAAACAACATTCTTTAATCTGCAACATTTCAAGGTTAATACTTTTCTATCATTCATTTGAATTCATAACCTTAATCATTCTAAATCTATCACACATTTACATTCATTCATGCCACATTTTATGAGGGAAACCTAGGATCTCCTTCTTTATTCTTATTTCCAATAGATTGATTCACTTATGCATTGATCCTTTTTGGGTTGATCAATTTGGATCCTTCCTTTGTGCATTTGAGAATAAAAGGAAATATCTTATTTATCCCTCCACTCTAAGAATTAAATGTAAGGTGATAAGTGATGTGAGTATCAAAACACTCTTATTCCATAAACATCATTTTTCTCCTGTACATAAATGAATAATGTATTCTCACCACTATTTGAATTTCAAATACACCAACCACAAATTAAATGACCAATTTTGTATAAGAGTGAGGAAGTGCACGTAATTCAACATTCCATGTTTCAGCGCTGCATTATTCTTTGCACTCAGAGCTATTTTATTCTCCGCTCTTTCCAATTTAAGGTTGGTATCAAATATTTCTTATTTTTATAAATTATTCTCTGCTCTCTTCTTTTAAGCATTTTATTGTCTGTGAACAACCTTGAATGTTTCTCTCTTCTTCTATCTATTTAAAGCTTCTACACATGCTTTGCAATGTCTTTTAAAAGGCTAGACAATATTTTTCATTATAGACTTATGAATGTTCATTATAAGCTTATGAATTAACATTCATAACCATGTAATGAACTATGGTGTCATCCATAATTCTATAATGTAATGAACTATAGTGTCAAGCTTTTTAAAAGACACCATAGTTCATTCTACGCTTATGAATGCTACATTATCCTGTGAAATAATTGAACATTGTCATTTTAATCATGAGAAGATGTTGTATTTCTTTTTAATACAGTGTATTTGTAGTTTGAATCATTTGGCTAACTTATTTCTAGGGCTTAATCATTTCTCTGTTAAATATTTCGAGTATAATCATTTTTGGGTGTCGAGGTTTCTGTATGTTCTCTTCTAATGCATGTGCATAACTTATTTTCATGATTTCCGTAGTTCATTAGAGGCTTATGAATGCTACATTATCCACTGTAATTATTGCAATATATGTGACAGAAATAGGGAACATTATCGATTTAGTCATGATAAGATGTTCTATTTCTTTTTAATACACGTGTGTGTGTGTGTGTGTATAACTTGTTTTCATGATTTCCTTGCAGTGCACAACTTTTTTTCATGAATGTTTAGGGGTGATTATGTACACACACACACACACACACACATCTTGTTCTTATGATTTCCTTGCGGTGCACAACTTATTTTCATGAATGTTTAGGGGTGATTATAAAATTCTCACTCTAGCACTTTAATTGTTTGTGGAAACATCTTATTATAACATGTCGATGACCCCATTTACCCTCAAATGAACACATAAGAATTCACATTGACACCAATGATATCCAAGCGGTGCCACGTAACTGGCGTTGGATTACTCATTAACTGCCCATCGATAACCTAAAAACCATGCCATTTTGCCTCCTTGTTTTCTCTTCGGGCCTCTTCTCTGCTTCATGTGATGCTCCAATCACAAGTAATGAGCAGCCATATAACCATGTATACTACAAATAAGTAGTCATGCTCTCATATTGGTATCATTGAACTGTTTGATGCACATAATTGGACTGTATGCATTTTCCTTCATTATGACTGTATGCATTTGTGTTATATCCATCTCCCACTTTTAAAAAAAATGTTATTGTATTTACTTGCAATTCATACTTGCATTTACATACAATTATTATTGTTATATGTGACATAAATAGGGAACATTGTTGATTTAATCATGAGAAGATGTTATATTATTGCAATGTATGTCACAGAAATATGGAACATTGTCAATTTAATCATGAGAATATGTTGTATTTTTGCAATATATGTGATAGAAACAGGGAACATTGTCAATTTAATCATGAGAAGATATTGTATTATTGCCTCTTCTCTACTTCATGTGATGTTGCAATCACAAGTAACAATGATTTCACGAGTTGGTTATTGTTCAATGCGTGTGCATAACTGGATAATGATTTCAAGTCTTTTTAAAGACACCATAATATACATTTTTGTTATATCCATCTCCCATTTTAAAGAAAAAATGTTATTGTATTCACTTGCACTTCATACTTGTATGTTCATACACACTTACATGTGCACATTTCTGTATTCACGTACACACATACAACATATACATATATATGTGAATGTACACTTACATTGAGTATATTTTGCAAACAAAATATGTTCGTAACATGGTTCTCCTTGTTTTGAATAAGTAAGATCAGGTATGTTGTCATTGGGTTTCATAGTGGACAAACATGTCAGGAAAGTGAAAGTTAAGGATGGTGAACAATGGTAGCACAACTTATACAGTTGCTCCATGTGTGCAGTTAACAGAACAAGTAGATGCAAATCAAGAATCTGTTGCACAACAAGATTCTGTTGCGGATCGTATGGAAAGAAAGCGAAACACAAGGACAGTTAAGAGGGGTAGAAGAACTATTAGAGTTACTCCAGGTGTGCACTACATAGAACAAGTTAATGTACATCAAGAATGTGTTGATGTTCCTACTGACAATGTAAAAGTGGATGCAACAACAAGCAATGGAGTGGAGGCTAACACAAGTAACGTTGTCCATCCACCCCCATTATCAAAGTGGACACAAGAGACCATGGAGGCTATAGTTACAAGTGTAGAAAATGGCGAGATTTCAATCAGGAGTGCAACAAAGAAGTGGCACATACCTTCTTCTAGCTTGCGGGCATGGCTAATGGGAACAACAGTGACCAAGCGTAAGGGCCCTAAAATAGTCCTCATTGTTGAAGAGGAGGAAGAAGTTGTGGAATGGTGCAATTCCATTGTAGATATGGGGAAAGGGATGGAATTTAGGCATTTGCAGTCGACTATTTCCCAGATTACTGCAAGAAGGGTTACCCCTTTCATAGATGGAATGTCGGGCAGATCGTGATGGCATGGTTTTAGATGCCGCCATAAGGACTTGTCAATCAGAACAACAAAAGGTCTATATACAGACAGGGATATAATGGTTCACCCTAGTGTTGTAGCATTTTTCTATGACAACTTGGAATTTGTATACAACCTTAACAATTATGGGTCTAGCAGAATTTGGAATTATGATGAAACTGGTGTGCAAGCTGGAAGGAACTGTGGTATGCGAGTAATTGCATGAAGGGGAACAAGATTTGTCCCATGTCTAATCTCAAAAAGTAGGGAGTGGATCACTTTCTTTTCCTGTGTGAGCACTTTTGGTTAGAGCATACCCAAATTTTACTTGTTCAAAGCGAAGAGGAATATTAAAAATTACATTGTCAATTGCAAGCCGGGGGCGTGCATGAAAATACAGGAACACACATGGATGACAAAGGAACTATTTCTGAATTGGTTGGAACATTTTGCAAGAAACATCCCTGGTGGAGTGTCCCCCTCAAACATGGAACTTCTTATATTTGATGGTCACGACAGTCATGTGGCATTTAATACTATTGAGCAAGCAAGACATCTAGGAATAAAACTTCTCACACTTCCTGCACATACCAGCCATAGGTGTCAACCATTGGATGTGAGTGTGTTTTCACCTTTCAAAACATAATTCAAAAAACATAGGAACCTGTGGTTGGTCAATAACCCTCAATTAAAAATTGGTCGCAAAGAGTTGGCAACTCTAGCCAGTAAAGCATTGAAGCTGGCATTGACTCCTGCCAATATAATTAGTGGGTTTCGCAGGACATGCATATGGACTTTGAACAAGGATGTTGGTACATGATATGAGGCCAAGTGAGGGTTTTGTTGTAGATGAGGATGAGGTTGCGACATATTCAGATCATGAACACCATGAA
Source organism: Thuja plicata (assembly GCA_018584345.1). Taxonomy (NCBI): domain Eukaryota; kingdom Viridiplantae; phylum Streptophyta; class Pinopsida; order Cupressales; family Cupressaceae; genus Thuja; species Thuja plicata. The sequence continues at coordinate 440,550 of MU223889.1, forward strand.
GCCACAGTAGATGTGGATGCAGAGGCAATCAAAGTTCAGGAATTTATGCAATTGAATGGCTACGATGAAGAGAAAATAGAGAATTTTGTTGCATGGTACAGTGACCACAATCAAAGGGCACCACCAAATGAATTTGGCCAAGAGCACCCACCCAACCGAGAGAACCCATAAAACCATGAGTAGCAAATTAAAAATGGTGGAGAGAGTGTTGCACAAGGGTTGAGCTTACCAACTCTAGCTACAGTACCTGATTGGTCACATGAGGCAACCACTAATATTGGTCAACCAATTAACTGTGTCGAGGAGGACGTTTCCCTCTCACTGCCATCACCACCACATGTTGACTTGGCAGACGTGATTCACTACTTTACAAATGAATCAAATTGGGATGAGTTGGATACTCAAAACTGTGAGGATGTACCTGAAGCAAGTGACCATGATGGTGACACTGACTTTGTGCCATGTACGACAGAACCCACAAACACTGATCAACCAAATAATGTTGCTAGTAGATTCCTCATTTTACCAATGCAAAGGATGCAGTAATGTACATGTGGTGCACACTTAGGAGTGCTTCATCTAAGCATAAAGTCACAGGTATACACATCTGATGACTACGTTGGACAAATGGAAGAGAAAGATCGGATTAAGAAGCGAATGGAGGAGAATGCACAACAAAAGAAGGACCAAATAAGGGAAAGGAAAATAGAAAGAGAGGCAAACACAATAGTAGCTGAAATTCTAAGGGCAGAGAGAGTTCACCAGAGATTGAGAGACGCTACAAAGAAAGAAAAAGGGGCTGAGGAGAAAGCAAAATAGACAGAGGAGAAGGCATGTCAAAAGGAAGAGTTGAGGAAAGCAAGAGAAGAGAACCAAAACATGCCTACAAGATGTAGAGCCAACAAGGGAAATAAATCTTCTCAATGCACAAGCATTATTGTATGTGCTTCTGCTGAAGATACAATCCTTACACCTGAACCAATCACAATTAGCACTCCAAGTACACCTCTTCCATCTCAACACCCTATACTTCTTGAAATTTACAATGCACTAGCCTGATGTTAGCAACCATTAACTCACAAGCATTGTGAGCCCCTCAATCCTCCTCACAGGGGTCAACCAATGGTGACCAGAGCAATGCAATACTAACCCAACAAGTAAATATAATTAAGAACACACCGACTCATACAACAACTCCTAGAAGTGGAGAGAGTGTTGGAAATCAAAGAGTCAGCCCTATTCATTTTCTCATTTTTATGGAAAACTAATGGAGCTCATTTTGGACGTGGCTGCCCTGTGCCTCTGCTAGAGTTAAATGCAATCAACTACAATGGGTGTGGCAGCCATTTTTTGGGGTCTGATATCGAATGTAATTTTTTGGGAAGTTATGGGTTTAATGTTTTGAAGCAATGAATGACAAATAGAAATACATACAGTCATTGTTCAGTGGAATGAAATGTGCAATGTGTAATGCATATAGTCATTGTTGTCTATTGATTGCATGACTACTTATTCATAGTATACATTACAACACAAGACAATGATAAACCATTTATGCACACACATTGAGCAATACTTTGAATAAGTAGTCATGTTGTCATATGTTAAACATACCAATACATATGACAACATGACTACCAATTAAATTACTATAATGAATGTACCAATTCCACACAAGACAATGATAAACTACAACATGTAAAAATATTAAGTAATTGAATTGTTACAAGTACCCTAAATTTTAACATGAAACTAAATTAAGTAATGAACCTTCAAATAGAGTTAAATGTATTAGTATAATATGAATCTAAATCATCAAATGAACACAACTTCATAATGCATACATTCAATAATGTTGGCAACTACCAATTCAGTTACTATAATAAACCTAGTAATTCAACAAAAGACAATGATAAACTACAAAATGAAACAATATTATTAAGTGATTGAATTACTAAAATGAGTGTAAATTTTAACATGAAACTAAATTAAGTAATGAAACTTTAAATGTATAAATGTGAAAAAGAAAAGCAATAAACAATAAAATAAAATAAAGAAAACAAGCACTCCATGGTTTCATATCCTTAGTAAAGTCAATAAGACTTTACCTATTTGCATTCATTTTGATGTTCTATCTCTTCACCTGTCAACCAAGGATAGGTGGAAGGGTCAAATTAATAATACATGTATATAATAATAGGAAACAAAACTATATAATGTCATAAAATTAACTGTTCCCAATTAAAATTGTTGTGTTGATAAACACATTCTAATAACAATTAAGTGAGTGTTGTCAAAATCAAACACGTGACCTTGATCCATCACTCAATGTTGCCCAAGTCTTCTCCTAGTGGCATACCTACAAAAATTTGTAACAACTAGTGGACGTAACTTATTCACGGAAATTTTTCTATCAATTAATGCATGCACAACATAACAAACCTATTTAAAGTCCTACATAATTAAATTGAATACTTGCATTGTCAAGTTTGATCAACACTATCCCATCAAACATAACATGATTAAACATCACATCTAGTGAAATTTGTGAACACCTCGCAAAGTGAAAACATCATATAATTAAAAGGCACGCAAGAAACCATGTTAAAGGAGTTGAATACAAAAACATGACATGATTGTAGCAACACTTCAAACTTTTTATGAATATTATTAATCTAGATCAGGCTAATAACGTTATTTGAATTCAATGGACCAGAATTAGATCATAACATACATAAGAAATAGGGAACATTATGAAATTATTGCAATATATATAACATTGTTAAATTAGTGCAAAATACATCACCGAAATAGGGAACATTGTTAAAATATGTCACAGAAATAGGGAACATTGTGAATTTCTTGCAATATATATAACATTGTTATATTAGTGCAAAATATGTCACTGAAATAGGGAACATTGTTAAAACATGTCACCGAAATAGGGAACATTGTTACATACACATACACATTGCCAAAATTTGCCCAAATGGTGGATCCATCCACATACTGCAAACAGTAGCCGAGAAAGAATTTTCATAACAAAATGCATTGTATACATAAGATAGTTTCATGACAATCAAACATGGCAACCTCCTTAATAACTCTTTTCCTTAGTACATGTCTCTAAATATTTTTCTCCTTTGCTTCTTTCTAGAGACAAATGAGTTGCAATGTTGATGATTTTTTGGAGGATGACCATGACCTGCAATTGAAATTAAAAAATGTGGGACTCACTGTTCTAGTAACAATTCAATCTAATTATTGCATTAAAAGTGCAAACAAAATGGAGGGCCTCATAGAGAGAACACATATTTTACTTACAGCAAAAAGAAGAAGTATTTGGACAATTTACAATTTCTTTTCATTCTGTTGGCTCATTGTTAGAAACTAAACCAATTGGTAACTTGCCATTGACATTCTGTTCACAGTTTCTCAGAAGGTTTTTTGGACACCCACTTTTTCCATATATCTTTACTTTGAAATAAGACCAACCAAGGTACTTAAACAATTGAAAATCATGTAATTCAATTCCGTAATGATGCACAAATTCATTCCAGCCCTGTCGAAGCTCCAGTCCTTTACCAGTACTACATAGTTTTGCAACCAAAGGAGGGCTTCTTGATCATTTTGGGATCCTTTAGCCCAATAGAACCACATTATGGACGGTCCTATTAGAAATATCACTTCTCATATTTGGAACAAATGCAAGAGGAATAGTTTGTAATAAAGTAAACAAAATACCAATAGGGTTTAAAGTAAACAAAATACCATTTGGGTTTAAAGTGAACAAAATAACAATCAGAATTTCAACAATATGAAAGAAGATGGTGACGAAAGGTGTATATGTATTGGTGTTACCAGATTTCCTTCAAAGTCCCCAAGCATCATTTTGAAGAAGTAAGAACACCCATCAGAGTTCACTTTGCCTTTGCATTTCTTCTTGCCATGAATTCTAAAAAAATCCTCTATGCAATCCTTAGTGCACTCTATGAAAGGAATATAAATGTTCGCTCTTGCTTCATTCTCCATGTCAAATTTAATGCAATCATTAATGCACTCTATGCAAGGATATCATGAAACAAGGTATGCACCGCAAGGAAATCGTGAAAACCAGTTATGCACATGCATTAGAAATGAACAGATAGAAACCCTCAACACCCACAAATGATTATACAAAAAATATATGCCACTTGTGCTTATGTGCATGTTTATTAATCTACAACAACTTATTAACTTATTTGAATTCATGGAGAAAAATTAGATCATAATATACATAAATTAAAATGTTGTTGCATCCATAAATAAGGATGACCATTGTGCTTGCACGCACAAGAAAAACATGCATGTATTGACCTAGAATATGGTGCCTCTCTTTCAACCAAGCTACACCAACATGAACATATGGTGTTACAAGAGCTAACAATGTGTCTACTTGCACCTCCAAATATGTCACACACAATTGGTCCGTGCAACACATATGCCCCTATTGATGAGTGGAAGGAGAGAATAGGGAAACATACAATATGGAAAATAAGAAATAATTGGTAGAAATGTTTGTTGGAATTAATGGGAAGTGTGTACTAAGAGGGGAGGGGTGAATGAGTACCTCAAACTTTTGTATCTTTAAACCTTTATCCTTTAAGTAATCAATTATTTATCCAACCATCTATTCTATACTATCTTGATGTAAGACATATCAATTCTTTTAACTTTATCAAACATGTGATCATTCATAGAAACATTCATGAAAGTAATTAACACATAACACAAGATATGATAACGCAAAAAACTCTTGTTAGGAAGTAAAAACTACGGTGGGGATGGAACCCACAAATTCTTCACTATCTACAGATTGGAAGGGGCCGATTAAGGCTAACAATTTGGTCACTTCTGATGATTTACCCTATTAGGAGTATTTGTGGAGACCTGTTAAAGTCTACTCTGTTAAGAGCTTTAGCAACACTATTTAGTGTGCACTCGGTTAAGAGATTTACAATTGGATTGTTAAATCCACTTTCCTTGAAAGGATTTTTACACTTTGCTTCACTTGTTAGAATGTAAGTAAATTACACTTTGACCCGAGGGTATGCAATCTCCTATTGCTAATTACAGATCCATTTAAGATTACATGTATAAATGTATCACCTAATGTGATTGAATAATACCTCCGTTGCTCGGTAACCTCTGTTCTTGGTTCTTGATAACCAAATTCACCTTTTGCTTTTCTGGTTCTTGAAACTTTGAAATCCATAGATGTTCTCATAGGCTACATTCATCCTCTCATCCATAATAGTGAATGATTACAACATCTATTTATTAGATAGATCGACCTAATTAAGTTTCACGTAAAACAATATTAACTCTAAGATCATAGGTTTACAACTTGACCTTGACCTTTTAGTCTATGTGTTTTAAATCAGTTAGTCTGATTAAAATACTTACAATAACGTTTCTTGTTCCTGAAGTAATGGTTTTAAAACAAATCAAGACTCTATAAATAGAATATGAATGTTTTATCTGACGTGGAAGTCAGATCTACTTTTTGCGGGATGTAACTAACTTTTGGTGTCTGATGCTCAGTCTGCATAGAAATCATTTTTCTTGTCTTTCAATGATCCTTTGATTGAACTATCTTTCAGGTTCCCTTGCTCTGTCGGGTTCCTCTATTTCTTCTCTTTCGGTTCGCTTGAGATTTATCTCGTCGGGTTTCTCTGTCGGGTTTTTCCTATCGGGTTTCTCTTAGCACTTTTAGTTTTGCATTGTGTCTTCAGTTTACCCTTTGAACTATTCTATTGGTTTTCTCTTATCCTGTCTTTTGGTGTATGATTACCGAAAGTGTTGTTTGCATACTAATGGAAAAATAATGTCATCAATCTCCCCCTTTGACATTAGTATCAAAAATTGATGTGCAAAATACTAACAGAATGTTTAGTATGTACACCATATATATTCCTTATTCATTTCATGACTCCCCCTATGCATATGCCAGTATAGTATAAGTGTATGCACATGATACTTTTTTTTTTTTCACCTTGTGCTGTATATATCACATCATATCATTATACTCTCTTTTTTTTGTTCTTTTTCTGTACTGTATAGTTTCCCATCTGTACATATCATTATTTTCCCCCTTTTTTGATATTAAGGGAAAAGGTGTATACCTATAGCTTATCAAAAATATGAGAGTGTGAGGACTTCATGTCCTCCATCATCTTCTCCCATTTGTCCTTCAGGTTGTCTAGAGTCATGTGCTCGAGTGTGATCCTTACTTGCATATCATAGATGTTGTCTGCTACAGACATCTCTGGGGTGGCTATCAGTTGTCTTATTGAACCAATATGCTGTTGAAGCAGTGTAAGAATTGGTAGAAGTTGAGCCTACAACTCGGTAACCTCTTCCCTAAATTATATTTCTGCTTCCCACAGTTCCTGTCTTAACATTTTTTATCTCAACAATTTTCTCATAATGCAACTTTATCGCATTGTCATCAGTGGTTAAGCCTTTAGCACTTGTAGCTAGATCGGAATATAACTTTGCTATTTTATCACTATGATCCTTAGTGAATTTATCAAGTGTGCTCAATTGTTGTATCAAGGAAATAGCTTCAACAATTATTGGATCTAATTCACTTACTAATTCTAAAATCTTTACCTTGTTTTCTGCCACTTCTTGGCTGATCTTTTCAATAAGTTTGTGTTGATATTTCTACTCTGCTCTCTCCTCAATTGCCTTTTCTGCATCAATGTTCTACATTGTGATGGCCTCAGTGAGAGTGGCTAGTTGATCAAGGATAGGTTTGTTGTGATCAACATCAACATCAACATTAGGTACAATCTGATTCAAGATGTCCCTAGTTGTCTCTAGTACCATGGAGTCTCTATGATCCTTTCTTAGTTTCTCCTGTTGTGCCTTCCTTTGGCATATTTCACCGTACTCTTTTAGTGCTTCATAGTCTAGTGTAGTTGGGTCACATTTGGGTATCTCAATTATCTCATCTAGAGTTACTTCCAACTTAGTCTTTTTGGTTTTCTTCTTCTTCTTCTGAGTTTCACTTGAATGTAGACCATAGCCAATTTCTTGGCTTTGTCTGTTGTGCTAGATGAAGTGATTGGGGGTGTTGCCTCTTTTTTCTTCTTTGCCTCGGTGTCAGCTTGTTGGTTTTGAGTGGATGTCTCCACATCAACCTTGACATTATATGTAGCAACTTTTTCAGTTTCCTCAGGAATGGCATCTTTTGGTTTAGCTCCTTCATCGGTATCCTTATGTACTTAATCTTCCTTTGTCTGTGCATCCTTCTTAGTATTATCTCCATCTATTTTCTTTGAATATCCTTTTGTAACCTTGTCAGTATCGGTTACATTTTGAGTGTCTTCGATGATATTCTGGTCATCGGTGTTGTCTTTCTTTCCTTCATCCCTTGCATCCTAGGGAATGCTGGATTCTTTGTTAGGTGATTTGTCTTTTTATTGAAGTATATTGATGGCTTACATCAATATTGGCATGTTGTATGGTATGATCACCTGTGAAGTGTCAATTGTAGTGTCTTTTTTTTGGTCTTGTCCTTGGTAATAGTGACATCTTCATCTTTCTATATTTATTTTGCTGAATCATCAGTTATGTCAATTATTGTGTTGTCCACAATGTTGTCCATAGCGGTGTCCGACCATGTCTCATCTACAAAATCCATATCCTTGTTGCCTGAGGTGTCCAGTTCCTCTTTGTCGAATTCAACATCTGTGATGATAATTAGTTTTGTGCTCTCAGTAGCTTGATCATCCTTGGTTTTTTTATTCTCGATTAGAGCTCTCTATGGCTCGGGACTTGTATCCTTTTCAGGAATATTAAGTATTTTCCTCCATTTGGCTTCAATTTTTTGGTCTAACTCCAGTAGATGTCCTTTAAGCACTTGGTAGGCTCTCATCTTCGCTGAGAACCTTTTGGAATCAGCCTTCATCATTTCTTTGATCTCCTCCATTTTTGATTCGGGAGGCATGACTGATACTAGGGCTCTTTCCCTAATTTATTTCTCAGAGTGCAAGGCAAAAGTCCATCTTGCCGATAGCCTATCTTGAAGTTCTTTGGGCATACTCTCTGCTAGTTGGATTGGGAGGTATTTGTATATGCACATCATCTTGATGATTGCCTCCTCAATCTTATTTTGATCCAAGAGATCCAATTTTAACCATTGCTTTACCTTCCTTGTATTTACTGAACCTGTATTGATAATTGAGGCACATACCTCATCAACTATTTTAGGTATCTTGTTCTTTTCCTCTTGAACACCTTCATCCTGTTGTGTGTCCTCAATGTCTTCCCTAGTTTTAATGAACTTTCTTCTTTTTGTTGGCCCTTTTTTTTATGTGTTTTGATTTTCCTCTTGTAGGTCCTTACTTGACCTTTCTTCAATGGTGAAGGACTTTTGTCCTTAGCTGTTTGACTTCTAGTCCTTGAAGCAGCTGTGGTTCTAGGCTTCTTAGCTGGTGTTGGTAACAGAGTATCTAACTCTATAGACTCAGAGTCACTTTCCTGCTCAGCCTCACTGACGAGTGACTATCCCTCAATTTCTTCTAACTATTAAGTTTCTTCCTCTGTGACCGACAACCTTTTCTTCAATTTATTTACCATTTTATATTTCTTCATGTCTATTTTCTTCACAACCAAGCCAGTTTTGATTCTTGCTTTGGCTTCTTCATAAGTGTCAAACTTTGGTTGTGTTTTGTCTAATGGTTCATTTATCAATGCATCGATTGCATTGGATTATTGATCTATGTTTACCTCATAGTTTAGCGGTTGTAGCCATGTTGTCCTTGGTACAATGGGTTTGATATATGTGTAATCTATGTTAACCATTAAACATATATCATTAGTGAATTTCTCAATTAGTTTCTCTGGGATCCTTACTCTTTTCTGCATTCTCTCCTTGATCTAGTAAAGTACTCATCCATAACTGTCTCAAAATTATCTCCCAGTGATATTATATACTCACTAATCTATATGGTGACTGGTCTAGTTGTATCCTATTTAACATCTCCTATTGATGGAAAATATTCTTGGAAGTAAAAGAAAATGCACATGATAAGTGAGCCAAACTTACATGAATTTGTGTTTGCATTTCTGATTGTTCTCAATTTTTCTTCTAACTGGTTGAGTAGAAGTTCTGACAAATCCAACTGAGTTCCTTTCTTTATAATTTTATATGCTGTATCCACTACTCCGGATGCTATGTTGTTCATCCTGTTAGCTTGAAAGAATTTGTAGCCTAGGACACATGCTCCAAATTTCAGTTCATCATCTGTGATAGTGGATACCTTAAGTCCTAACTCCTCTTCCATCACATTTGGCTCCTATGTTCTTTTCAATTTCAGCCTTGGGTGGGTGTTTCAATGCCTTTACCTTACCGGTTATTGCATAACCAGTTACTGCATGAATAAAATCTTAGGATATCATTTTAGGCTCATCCAACCATATCTTGTGGTTGTGAATTCTTCTCAATACTAACCGAATCCACTCGATCTTGAATACCTTTGGGAACAGTAGGGCATTTGTGAGTCCTTTCACTTGTATGTGCTTTTTCTCATCTTTAATAGATCCATCGTCATTACATAGCTTTTTGAAATCTTGTTCAACCTCCATGTCACCAATTTATGCAATCTTACAGTGAATGTATGCTCGCACATCTTCGAAAAGTGAAACCCTAGCTGGTATTCGCAAGAATGCTCTAGCATTGTTAGGTTGTGATGCAACCTCTGGGCATATCTTGTAATGGGGTTCCACATAGGTGGAATTATTGATAAGTTTGACCTTATCCTTCTTGATTTTCTTCATTTTAGTGGTTCTTGAAGTCGTGGCCATTGTTTCAGACATTTAGGGATTTTTTTAAAAGATGAATAGAGTTCTCAGCTATGCTTAGTACTTACTTCAACCTCAGTAGCTGTGATTGATTTGATTGGAGTGATTTGTAATGGGTTGGAGTTGCTCTGCAATGCTATCTTTTCTCACTCTATTTTTTCTCTAGTCATTCCCTTAAGTCATAGGTGAGAAATGAAACCCTTCTGTCACCTTTTTATAGATGTTTTCCCTATGTCGAGTCATTAATGATCAACCACTCCTCAGTGTGTGAAGACAAATTCATTGGGTTAAACACTAACTTCTCTTTTTGGTGACAATGCGATGCTTCGAGGAAGTTGTCTAACTTCTTACTTTCACCGATGAGTTTCGGTGTTTTGCGAAAATAAATTTTTCAACTTGCTTTGATTACCGATGATTTTCGGTTTACACTAGCAAATTTATCTTTTACATGTTAACCGTCTATTTTCAGTAAGTGTAGGCAGTTCAACTTTGAGTGTATATCGTGTTAGTAATAATTGAGAGGGGGGGTGATTCAGTGGCCTCAAAAATTTATCCTTTAATCACTAACCACCAATCAAAAAAACCTTAGATTATTAAGTCCCTACAAGATGCATGCCATGAAATACTTATAATGATTGACTATCTGTCGGTTTTCCTTGTCTGTCATTTTTCTCTTTGATTACCGATATGCAGTATAAATGTTTACCAAATTATAGTAAATAATCAGAGTATACCGATATATCCAAAAATGTATATGTGAAATGTAAAACAGTAAAGTAATAAACCATACACACATAACACTTGGATTTAAATGTGGAAACCCTATTGAGGGAAAAACCACTGGGACCGGTACCCCAAATTTTCACTCTTCTAAAGTGAGCCCTGTTAAGAGCCAACCATGTTAAAGGTTACAAACACACTGTTAGGTGTGACCTTGTTAGAGGATTTTATACATATAGGTTGTCACTTAGTATTGGGAAACTCAGTTTGCTACCATCCTTGAATCAGCCTCTTTCTTAGACTATCAATAGGCTTTAGGAAAATCTAGTGCTACTTTCATGAATCAACCTTTTTGGCACTCCTTGGGATGTACCTCAATATATAGAAGACTGTTAAGTCATGCTTTGTTAAGAGACTTGATGCTTCAATGGTTAAACTGAAACAAAATGACTTGTTTCTAATGCAACTTGAATTGTAGATTTTTAGATCTATTTAAATACATTACCTCTCTGATCAATATATCAATTCAATTCTCTATGCTCCACACTTTCTTCTCTGTGATGTTGTGCTCACTATTTTTTGGTGTCTGTAGAATTCTTTAGCTCTCCCTTAGCTTGATTGATCAGGACTGTATGAAGTTATCCTTCATTAGTTTCTCTTTAGCATCCTCTTTCAATTCACTCCCCTTTCATGTATGTTTGGAATGAATAATGCTTGTCTCTTATATAGACATGATATTCCTTAATTCTTGATTCTTGGCATAAAAAATAATCCATCCAATATGATTTAAAGCATAACTCCTGATTTATCTTGTAGTTATCTTCTTGCCAACTGTACAAATCAACTTTAAATCAATCACTTAACTCTGGTCGAATAAAAAAATGAAAACAACTAGTTAAGTCTATCTTTAGCTCTTGCCAGCTAGATATTTTATCATTTTCTGAACTCTATTCTGTCGGTCAACTCTTCAGTTAGTTGCCGGTTATAATTGCTAGTTCCATCGGTGTGACTCCAGTTAGCTTTGGGATCTCTGTCCGTCAGGCATCATTGGATTTTTACTTGTTAGGTAACTCTTGTTTTCATCTCGTCAGGCAACCCGTGGTTTGCTTTGTCGGGAAACACTATCTTCAGCTTGTCGGGTATCACTATGACTTTTCTTCTTTGGCTTTACCGATGGTGTGCACTCTGTCAGTGTTGTTTGTCACTTAGTGAATACTTGAATTTTATGCATTTTTGAAAGCATAACCTTTGTTCCATTTATTCTCTGAAGTCTTTGGAATTATGTACATGACCGTACAGATGATATCAAGTTGACATCAATGAAAATACAAACCATTAACTAATTTAATACCTTGCATTATCTTCAACTTAACATTATCAAACATTCAATCAACTATATGTCATTAATCTCTCCCTTTGGCATTGATGGCAACAAAACCTATATTATCACACTATACTATTTCTAATACAATATGAAATACAATTGTTGAGTTTCATCAAACTACCAGTATTTGTTTGATAACTGATAAATGTTTGAACTTTGGTAAGCTCTATTTTAGCTTAGATTTGATTCTTCCAGCTTTCAATTTTTTGATGTGTTGAATCTCTTCTGGTGTCAATTTCTCTCCTTCTGACTATTCTTCTGCTTTGATGTCTTGTCTTCTTTTCAACAACTTTCTCTTTGTGTACTATTTCATACCTTTTTTTGTCTCCCTTAGGATATAATCTCTTCCTGTTGGAGTGATCTGATAATGGATAATCTCTCTTCCTTTTCTCAGAAGAATGTGATAATATGGATGATCTCTCTCCCTTTGACAACAATGCCAATCAAATATTGAAACAGTGTCTGTTGTCAATTGTTTTAAATATCTGACATTCATGTCAAATAATCATTTTCTTCTTATCTATAATATATTCCTTGAATTTCCCTTATCTATTAGCAATACAAAATTATGCTCTAGTGCTTGGTTTTGATATATACTTGTCTGTATATAGATGTAGCTTTGAAGTTCTTCTCTTTTCTTGCATCAACATTTCTGATATTTTTATAATATATAGGCTGATGCAGCCTTCAGTCTTTTACTGACTGGTAGACAAGGGTTTGACCCCTAGTCTCTTTCTCAGGTACTCAAATGTATCTTTGGGTAGTGGCTTGGTGAAGATATCGGCCACTGTTCTTTTGATTGCACATACTCAAGTGTCACTTTTTTCTCTTGAGCTTGTTCTCTCAAATAATGATACTTGATTGCAATGTGTTTAGTCTTTGCATGCATGAATGGATTCTTGGAAATGTTTATTGCACTGGTGTTATCACAATAGATAATCACTGGTTCTAAGATCTTCATATGCATGCCTTCCAGCAGTTGTTTATGTTACCCAAATTGTCCTCATTTGGTAAAATTGGCTATAGGTGGAGTAAAATGAGGCTCCCACGAGGGTTGAGCCCAGCCTGTGAAAGACTTTGGGTTTCTGTTTTTGGTCATGTCCTCTGCATACCTGTTCAGTTCCCTATTTTGCCTTGTCCATGCAAATAACCTAATTATGAAATCCTAAGTGTTTCATGGTAAACCCTAGCTCTGCCATTTCTCACTCTATTTTCCCATTACCTTTTCAGGTCACTTAAGTCCTTTAAAAAGTTCCATGTGCACTTTTTAGCATTACCTTTTGTCTCTAAGTCACATGAGGGAAAAGACATATTCTATTTTATCCGGTGACCCTGAGATTTCCCTTTAGTCATGTAGTCTCCCAATATAAACCAAGGTTAATAAAGTATCATGAGGTACCATGACTAAGTATTTTTAACCTACGAATGTAGCTTGAGTAAGAGTGGGATAAGGTTAAGTCCTTTTTAGTCGGGGAGTCTCGTGATTAACTGTAGGGGTAAGAATCCTTTATGAGACTTCGAGATTGCCCAGTCATCAAGTCTCTAGTTTCTCTGTGGTTAGGAACGGGTTGAGTTAAGTTAAGTGCTGATGTGAGCGACAGTGGTGATAAGGCAATGATAAGAAAATAATAGGTGAACACGTGTCTTGATGGGCCCATGTTTCAAACTCCTCTAGTCTCCAATTCTCGTAACTGTGATAAGATATTCCATTTTGTTTTGCAACTATGATATCACCTTTGTTGCTAGGTCTCAGAAAGGATGCAGAGTTAATAAAAAGATGAGGAAACTATGAGACTGCATTGTTTCCGGGTCTCACGATATAACTAAGGTTAAAAGGAACGGTTGGGAGATTCAGCGACAAGGAAGGAAAGGTGACTCAAGATTATAATATGAAGCCCGAGTAGAGTAAAGTCATCTATGGCTATGTTTCAATGTAAAATTAGGTTTTGATCTCAGTCGTTGATGTAGATATCTGTGCTAGTTGTGACCGTTGTCATACAAATATTTAAAATTTCAAATATCCTTGCAGATCAGATTTAAATAGTTATGGCAGAGCCAACTGGCAGAGGATTAGATAGATAAGGGGCGACCTTTCAAGAGGAGTAGGGGTTGAGTCAGCTTTTTTGAAGGGGCAATCTAATTTCTGGCAATATTCTCTACAAATAGTATGGTCAAATTTACCCAAGCTGGGTTTCCTAATTAAGACCTCATTCCATGTATTTTCAGCTGATCTTCTTTCATATCAGATCCACTGACCTTTTCCAGAGATTTTCATTTATGGAAAGCTACTTTTCAAAGATAGATCTGATCTTTAGTAGATGATTCCAGATTTCTTCTGATGGATTGGATAGTTAGGGTTTCTATTATTCAAAGGTAAACATATTATAATGAAAGTCTAATCATTTTTTTTGGGGACTCCAAGCCTGCATGCTAGGGAGTATATATATCAGTTTTGAGAGCTTTAGAGCTCAGAGTTTTCCTAACTTGGAAATTATCTGTGGTATTCTTTCTGCCCTCTGATTTATTTAGTTTGTAATCTTTCATTGATATTTAGATATTGCAGATTATTTTTGTGACATCTTTTCTGTCCTTGGGCTTCCTTGTCTGAATCTCTCTTACTAAATTAGAATATATTGAATGATTTTAGTGAAATATTCGAGTCTTTGAGCCCCCTTTCTTTTGCAATAGTGTGTACTACTATGGATGATTTGATTTAGATGAGTTTGTGGATATTCTATAGTTCCCTATCATTTTGTCTCATTCTTATGCTGAATTGCAAAATTGGATGTCTGCTTGCAGGTCATAGTCCTTGTCTACTTATAGTAAATATGCTATTGTTTGTGAAATCACTTCTTTCCCTGAATAGCCTCTGTTTGTCTCGGGCCTCTATATGAAATATTTATGCAAGCCTATCTAGGAAGTTGTGTTCTTTTAGTTCCAAGGTTATCATGCTGAGATTAGTCAATGTATTATGATTTAGGTCACCTTTGGTGTATCACCTAGTAGGATAATTTGCTTTCAGTCATTTCCCTTTCATGCGTTCCTTCTATCCCTTTTCCCTCAAGAATTTACTTTCCTGTTAAGAAGCAAATTTGGGTGACATATCAAGAGGAAATGGCATAGAATCTGGAGGTCTTGTCTTGGTCAGAAAAAGGTCCCTCAACCTTGAGATGATTCCCATGTTACACTAGATTACCAAGACTATGAGAGCTTGGATGAAGGTGCAAATCTAGGTGTCTAACAGTTCTGGCATGCCCGATGGAACTCCATAAAGAATTTTATCTTGCAAGTCATGCTATCAAAGATATGTTGATGACATGATTTAGACGTAGAAGAGGTCATTTTCTGCATACCTGGCGACTCCGTAGGTCTACTGGTTTCAAAGATCAAAGTGCTGGTATGTTCCAAGTTTTTACACATTTTTCAAAGTTCCAGCTAACTATAAGTAGACATGTTAGGCTGCTATGAGAAGTTAGGTCACTCTTCTTATTATTATAATAATAATATTCCATGGGCTATTTTCCAGCCATACCGAAGCCCTTCAAGGCCTACTTTTACCCCAAGCTTCCATACTATGCAAGGCTATCAATATATCCAACATGGCCCAGATAATTATGCTCTTGTCAGAGATTATGAGCAAGCCCTTGAAAGAGAAAACCCATGGGCACTAAAGGCACAACAAGAGATGTCGATGCATAGGCAATTGGAACACCATGCTTACCTCCCCCCCTTTTCTAGCCCATTAGATAGAAGCCTCACATCTCAGAGGTTATGAGAGAACAAGGAAAGATCAAAGATAAAGTGCTTGACATGATCAAGCAAATATCTGAGATAAAAAATTCGTAGCAAGATATGGAAACTCAAGCCTATGAGCAGCAAGATATGGAAACTCATGGTAGTTTCAAAGGGTTTACCCCCTATCATGAAGAAATCACCTTGCAAACATGTATCCCTAGGATTGGGATGCTTCATGGGAAGCAATTTGAAGACGAGCTCAGTTGCTAAGCTGAAGTTATTTCAACAAAATTAAAAGCTCAGATTGCTGAAAGGGAAGCCCTTGGGCTTGAGATTCCAATGGGAAGGTATCATTTGTTCCCACACCCTACACATGAGGAACCTACAAGGAATTCACTTTCGAGCTTCAAGTACCTTCTTGAAGCACAAAAAAAAATAGAGCACTTGTAGCCACCTCTGGAACATTAGCAGCCGAGAGAAGTGGTTGCAACAAGGGCGGAGCAGCACCAAAGTGGTGAAAGATTTGACTTACCAAGAGTCAAAGAAAATATTCCTTCTATGTCTTCCCTTAAAACCCTCCAACTACGTATTCCAAGTTTTAAGGCGAATATTCCTTCTCAGGTAACTATGATGAAAGATCAGTCCACTAATCAATCATGGCAGTTTGTCCAAGGAAATGATTCACCCCAAGAGGCCTCTATTATCTCTTAGGATGATGAAACTATATGGAAATGGCCATCTATGCCTCCTGGTTGTCAAATGCTAAGCCTTTTCAAGGATACTAGCTCAATATCAGGGCATGAGCTTGTGGTTAATGAGCTTCTTTGTGATGATGCAGAGGAGATGAGGTTAGAGACTTCAGAACTCAGTAAGGACTGTGATGAGCTTGTACAAAAGGCTAAGAAGATGGGAATAGATATTCAAGCTGATACCTTGGTGAACCTATTAGAGGGGTTTCCCATCTTTGTTGACAAGGAAGCAGAAACTATGTCATTTCTTATGACAAAAAATCAGTCAGGGGAAAGGATGCAACTTCAGCAAATGATGGATGACAAAGAGGAGGATATCACCTTGTTGGATGAGCTACCTAATTTTATTGAGCAGGATGATGAAGTTATCTCCATAACTACCCCTGCAACTTTACAGCAACAAGAGGAGAACATCAGCGAAGGCTTGGAAGAGTGTGATTTTTCAGAGATCATAGGGATTTTTTGCGAAGGGCTAAATGATGAACCCTTACTCCCTGCGATAGGAGTCCAGAGTTGTGTGTTTGCTACAGAAGATCCATTTTTGGATTAATCCCTTTCAAAGGATTAGTCACCTAAGAAAAATTTGGAGCTAATTTCAGATCCCCAAGATCTTGACATCTTTGATGAGCTTTTGGCCGGTTTAAAGAAAGGAGATGACAACCTTTTGACCATTAAAGAGGAGATGACATGGCTTTCCATAGTAAAAGAAGACAACCATGAAAAGAGGGAGGATGCCAACGAGAAATTTTCTACCTTCAGAATCTCAAGGGGTTTCCCTATCAGATACCTAGCCCAAATAGAGTTTGTTGAGGTACCCTCACATGATTAGATTGAGGTAAGTGAATCTGATCTCACTTTTGTAGAGGCAATTTGTTATTGTTTGACAAATCTATACATGCCTCATATACTTGTAATTGTCCTTATGCATGTACTGCAAAATGTTTTATTAAAAAAAGGAAGCTACTTTAGCAGTCCAGTAAATGGTTTTGTTTAACCAAGTTAGTTCCACTGGTTAGCCTAGGGTAGAATAGTTTTCCTGCTTTCTTTCAAAGCTTTCTAGTCTAAAATTCTCAACTTTTCAAGAAGTGCCCATGCACATAAGTTTTGTTTCTCTGTCAGAGGAAATTTTTTTCAAAGAGATGACTCCATGCCCAATGGAATGTTTTAGAGGCTACTGGTTCTCAATGTCTAGCAGGCTGACATCCCATAGAAATTGCCAAGAATGTTACCCAAATTTTCCTCATCTAGTAAAATTGGCTATAGGTGGAGCAAAATGAGGCTCCCACGAGGGTTGAGCCTAGCCTGTGAAAGACTTTGGGTTTCTATTTTTGGTCATGTCCTCTGCATACCTGTTCAATTCCCTATTTTTCCTTGTCCATGCAAATAACCTAATTATGAAATCCTAAGTGTTTCATGGTAAACCCTAGCTCTACCATTTCTCACTCTATTTTCCCATTACCATTTTAGGTCACTTAAGTCCTTTAAAAAGTTCCATGTGCACTTTTTAGCATTACCTTTTGTCTCTAAGTCACATGAGGGAAAAGACATATTCTATTTTATCTGGCAATCCCGAGATTTCCCTTTAGTTGCGTAGTTTCCCAATATAAACCAATGTTAATAAAGTATCATGAGGTACCATGACTAAGTTTTTTCTTAACCTGCGAATGTAGCTTGAGTAAGAGCAGGATAAGGTTAAGTATTTTTCAGTTGGGGAGTCTCATGATTAACTGCAGGGGTAAGAATCCTTTATGAGACTTCAAGATTTCCCAGTTATCAAGTCTCCAGTTTCTCTATGGTTAGGAATGGGTTGAGTTAAGTTAAGTGCTGATGTGGGCGACAGTGGTGACAAGGAAATGATAAGTAAATAATAGGGGAATGCGTGTCTTGATGGGCCCGTGTTTCACACTCCTCCAGTCTCCAAGTCTCGTAACCATGAAAATATATTCCATTTTATTTTGTGACTATGATATCACCTTTGTCGCTAGGTCTTAGAAAGGATGCAGAGTTAATAAAAAGATGAGGAGATTGTGAGACTGCATCATCATCAGGTCTCTCAATATAACTAAGGTTAAAAGGAACGGTTGGGAGATTCAGTGACAAGGAAGGAAAGGTGACCCAAGATTATAATACGAAGCTCGGGTAGAGTAAAGTCATCTATAGCTATGTTTCAAAGTAAAATCAAGTTTTGATCTTAGTCATCGATGCAAATATCTACGCCAGCTGTGACTGTTGTCATACAAATATTTAAAATTTCAAATATCCTTGTAGATCAGATTTAAACAGTTATGGCAAAGCCAATTGGCAGAGGATTAGATAGATAAGGGGTAACCTTTCAGGAGGAGTAGGGGTTGAGTCAGCTTTTCTGAAGGGGCAATCTAATTTCTGGCAATATTCTCTATAAATAGTATGGTCGATTTGACCCAAGCTGGGTTTCCTAATTAAGACCTCATTCCATGTATTTTTGACTAGTCTTCTTTCATATCAGATCCATCAACCTTTTCCAAAGATTTTCATTTATGTCAAGCTACTTTTCAAAGATAGATCTGATCTTCAGTAGATGATTCCAGATTTCTTCTGATAGATTGGACAGTTAGGGTTTCTGTTATTCAAAGGAAAAAATATTATAATGCAACCCTAATCATTTTTTTGGGGACTCCAAGCCTGCGTGCTAGGGAGTATATATATCAGTTTTGAGAGATTTAGAGCTCAGCATTTTCCTGACTTGGAAATTATCCTTGGCATTCTTTTTGCCCTCTAATTTCTTTAGTTTATAATCTTTCATTGATATTTAGATATTGCAGAGGCTTTTTGTGACATCTTTTCTGTCCTTGGGCTTCCTTGTCTGAATCTCTCTTACTAAATTAGAATATATTGAATGATTTTAGTAAGATATTGGAGTCTTTGAGCCCTCTTTCTTTTGCAATAGTGTGTACTACTGTGGATGATTTGATTTAGATGAGTTTGTGGATATTCTACAGTCCCCTGACATTTTATCTCATTCCTATGTCAAATTGCAAAATTGGATGTCTACTTGCAGGTCATAGTCCGTGTCTACTTATAGTAAATACACTATTGTTTGTGAAATCACTTCTTTCCCTGAATAGCCTTTGTTTGTCTCGGGCCTCTCTATGAAATATTTATGTAAGCATATCTAGGAAGTTGTGTTCTTTTAGTTCCAAAGTTTTTATGTTGAGATTAGTGAATGTATTATGATTTAGGTCACCTTTAGTGTATCACCTAGTAGGATAATTTACTTTCAGTCATTTCCCTTTCATGCATTCCTTCTATCCCTTTTCCGTCAAGAATTTACTTTCCTGTTAAGAAGCAAATATGGGTGACATATCAAGAGGAACTGGCCTAGAATATGGAGGTCTCATCTTGGTTAGAAAAAGGTCCCACAACCTTGAGATGATTCCCATGTTACACTAGATTACCAAGACTATGAGAGCTTGGATGAAGGGTGCAAATCTAGGTGTCTAACAATTTGATCCATGCAATATTTGAGCAATTTGTAATAGCAAAAACATACTATGCTTCTACAGTAGACTGAGAGATGCATCCTTACTTCTTACTGATCCATGTGACAAGTCTGTCACCCATAAAGAATGCTCCTCCAGTTGTGCTCTTATGGTCATCAAGATTTCCAGCCCAATCAGCATTGGTAAACACCTTTAGTTCAAATTTGCCTTCTCTTCTATACCATAAGCCAAATTCCTCATTATTCTTCAAATATCTTAGTATTCTTTTCATAGCAGTCATATGTGATTTCCTGGGGTTAGCATAAAATCTAGCAATAATTCCTACTGCATGTGCAATATCTGGTCTAGTGTGTACAACATACATGAGTTTTCCAATCATTGATATGTACCTTTAGTTCAAATTTGCCTTCTCTTCTATACCATAAGCCAAATTACTTAGTATTCTTTAGATATCTTAGGATTCTTTTCACAGCAATCATATGTGATTCCCTGGGGTTAGCAAAAAATCTAGCAACAATTCCTACTGCATGTGCAATATCTGGTCTAGTGTGTACAACATACATGAGTTTTCCAATCATTGATCTATACAAAGTGTGATTTACCTCTATTGTCTTGTCCTCCTTTGTTAGTTTACTTCCAGTATCCATCGGTGTTCCAACTGGTCTGGATTCTTCCATCTTGAATATCTTTAGGACCTCTTTGATGTACTTGGACTATGTAATGAAAATACCTTCACTTTGTTGAATGATCTGTAGACCAAGAAATAACTTGATCTCTGCAAACATAGACATCTAGAATTCTTTGCTCATCTCATCAGCAAATTATTTGCATAGCATATCATTGCCTCCAAATATGATGTCATCAACAAATATTTCAGCAATCAAAGTGTTAGCATCAGTATCTTCGTTTAAATAAAGATTGTTTTTTTCACTAGTCCTTATGAATCCAATACTTATTAGATAGGAATGAAGTCATTCATACTAGGCTCTTGGAGCTTGTTTTAATCTATACAAGGCTTTGTGAAGTCTACATACCATGTTCCTCTTGTCTGGATCTACAAACCCTTCTGGTTGCTCAATATATACCCCTTCTTCAAGTATTCCATTTAGGAATGATGACTTGACATCCATTTGATATACTTTGAATCCTTTGTATGCAGCATAAGCAAGTAGTATTCTCACTCCTTCTAGCCTAGCAACAGGTGCAAATTCTCTCCATAGTCTATACCTTCCTCTTGTGCATACCCTTTGCATACTAGTCTTGCTTTGTTCCTTGTGACTTCTCCATTCTCATTCAGCTTATTCCTGAATATCCATTTTTTACCGATGACATTCTTGTCATCTGGTCTTGGCACAAGTGACCATGTTTTGTTCTTCTCAATCTTCTCAATCTCATCATTCATAGCACTTATCTATTCCTCATTATCTAGTGTAGCATTGACATATTTTGGCTCAAACTCATAGATTAAGCAACTTGAGTTTAAAGACTTACTTCTTGTTCTCGTACCAGCTTTCTTATCTCCTATGATCTGGTCCTCTAGATGGTTCTTTCTTACATATCTTGCAAGTACAGGTACAATCCTTTGTCTATTAGCTTGATCATTATTTTTATCTTTATTCTGTTCTTCATCACTTTGCACATTTTCTTGTTCATTATCCTGACCATCGGTATTTGCAGCCTGATGCTCTGGAGTAGTGATTTGCAGCTCAGGTGCTCTACATTGTTGGTAAGGTAGAGTTTCAGGTTCCTTGTTGTAAGTGAACTTATTATAGTCGTCTGGTTCTTTAGTGCTTTCTTGTTCATTCTTCTCTGCAAATTCATCTATCTTTACATTTGCACTTTCAATAATTTTGTTAGAGGCTTTGTTTAGACATTTGTAAGCCTTTCTCTTGGTAGAATACC
>MU223889.1:465037-481554 GCA_018584345.1 Thuja plicata
ACATATAGGTTGTCACTTAGTATCAGGCAACTCAGTTTGCTACCATC
Source organism: Thuja plicata (assembly GCA_018584345.1). Lineage (NCBI taxonomy): Eukaryota > Viridiplantae > Streptophyta > Pinopsida > Cupressales > Cupressaceae > Thuja > Thuja plicata. Next base: position 465,085 of record MU223889.1, read on the forward strand.
CTTGAATCAACCTCTTTCTTAGACTGTCAATAGGCTTTAGGCAAATCTAGTGCTACTTTCATGAATCAACCTTTTTGGCAATCCTTGGGATGTACCTCAATATATAGAAGACTGTGACTTGATGCTTCAATGGTTAAACTAAAACAAAATGACCTACTTCTAATGCAACTTGAATTGTATATTTTTAGATCTATTTAAGTACATTACCTCTCTGATTAATATATCAATTCAATTCTCTATGCTCCACACTTTCTTCTCTGTGTTGCTGTGCTCACTGTCTATCGGTGTCTGCAAAATTCTTTAGCTCTTCCTTAGCTTGATTGATTAGGACTGTATGAAGTTATCCTTCATTAGTTTCTCTTCAGCATCCTCTTTCGATTCACTCCCCTTTCATGTATGTTTGGAATGCATAATGCTTGTCTCTTATATAGACATGATATTCCTTAATTCTTGATTCTTGATTCTTGGCGTGAAAAATAATCCAGCCAATCTGATTTAAAGCATAACTCCTAATTTATCTTGTATTTATCTTCTTTCTAATTGTACAAATCAGCTTTAAATCAATCACTTAACTCTGGTTAAATAAAACAATGAAAACAACCAGTTAAGTCTATTTTTAGTTCTTGCCAGCTAGATATTTTTTCATTTTCTGAACTCTCTATTCCGTCGGTCAACTCTTTAGTTAGTCGTCGGTTACAACTGCTAGTTCCGTTGGTGTGACTCCAGTTAGCTTTTGGATCTTCGTTCGTCGAGTATCATTGGATTTTTACTTGTCGGCTAACTCTTGTTTTCAGCTCATCGGGCAACTTATGGTTTGCTTCGTCAGGCAACATTGTCTTCAGCTGGTCGGGTATCACAATGAATTTTCTTCTTTGGCTTTACCGATGGTGTGCACTCCATCGGTGTTGTCTGTCACTTAATGAATACTTGACTTTTATGCATTGTTGAAAGCATAACCTTTGTTCCATTGATTCTCTGAAGTCTTTGGCATTATGTACATGACCATACAGACGATATCAAGTTGACATCAATGACAATACAAACCATTAACTGATTTAATGCCTTGCATTATCTTCAACTTAACATTATCAAACATTCAATCAATTATATGTCATCAATATCGATGGATTTTGGTATGTATTACCCGATGAATTAGTTTTCATAGATTTTAACAAGTAATACCATGATGCATCTTTACTTATGCTAATTTAGCATTTCATCAACATATTATGGAACTGATGTAAAATACTACTTAGTGTAATTGCAGTTCCATACTTACTTGTTCTTCTTAGGTGGGGGTGGTGATGTCACCAGATCCATTGGATAGGGTGTCACCAATTGCATTGCTCGGTCCAAATTTATCATTGTTTGTATCTTTCCTCCACATTTTTTTTCTCATCTTCTGGATGTCTTCAATGGTATTTTCATTGGGGAAAGTGCTGGTCTCTGTCATTCAGTCTCTGTAGTCTTTCTTGAGATGACCAACTTTATGATAGTGTAAGCATGCCATTTCGGGGTTAGTCCAACCTCTAGATTTTCTTTTCCATTATCTCATACAATTTGTAGCAATGTGACCAAATCTTCCACATACTATACAATTTGTCCATGTGTTGTAATCCCATACATACTAGTTACCGACTCTTTTCGGTTGATAGGCAGTTTCTTGACCTTTAGGCTTCCATGCTTGCATTTTCTTCTTCCAGCATTCAAGAGTTGTGTGCCCATTCATTTTGCAAGTAGGACAGTATTTGTCTGTGTAGGTTTCCTTCTTTGGTTGTTTCATCTCAGACTTACATTCATGTGCTTTATGTCCTTTCTTGTTACATTTATAAAAAAATCCTATGAATGAAGATGTGGATTTAGGAATACCTTTCATTTTGCTTCTGCATACATTTGATGTGCGGCCTTGCTTTCCACAGTGATTGCATGTCAGCTTTATTGGTCTTGGATTTACATAGACATTCTTTGGATCAGCTTGATTGGGTGATTCTCCATTATCGGTATAGCCTAGACCGGTGTTGTTGTTGATTATTCATTGTCCATCAAGAAAATCATCCATTCTTTTGTTGCTTTCTTCAGCTTTCTTGATAATTTTATTTTTCTACTGCTAAATTATGATTTCTTGTTTCAGCTTTTCATTTTCTTCCCTTAGTTCACCTATAGTTTCTATTCTTTTAATGAGTTCAACGTTTATTATGTTTGCCTCTTGACTCATAATAATAATCTAATTTGTAATCTCATGATGATGTTCTGTTAATCTTTGTATTTCTGACTCTTTCTCTTGTAGCTTTTCAGTAATATTCCTTCTATCATCAATAGCTAGTGTTCTTTCTTGCTCAGTTTGTCTAGCATTATTCATGACATCAATCATTGTCACCATCTATGTCTCTTGACCGATTTGCAGAGATTTCACTTGTCCAGCCAGATGTTGATTGATTTTATTTAGGCTTGTGATGCTTTCTTCTGATGTGTCTGATGCTTTGCTTGTATTTGATCCTGAAGAATCAAATAAATATGGTATTTCTTCCTCATGGTAATTTATTTCATTACAGAGAGATGCCATAATATTTCTTTCATCTAACAACTATCTCATCTTGATTCTAGCTTTTTTATACTACTCATAGTAGATCTAAATTTCTAGCTTCTGATTCTCAATACTCCTGTCAAGTCTGTACTTCTCTATTGTATGATCTTTTATCTTAAGCCTTTAAGCTTTCCAAATAAGATATTGATCTCTGATACCAATTGTTGGAATTAATGGGAAGTGTATACTGAGAGGAGAGGGGTGAATCAGTACCTCTAAATTTTTTGTATCTTTTAACCTTTATGCTTTAAGTAATCAATTGTTTATCCAACCATCTTCTCTATACTATCTTGATGTAAGACATATCAATTCTTTTAACTTAATCACACATGTGATCATTCATAAAAATATTCATGAAAGTAATTGACACATAACACAAGATATGATAATGCAGAAAAATCCTGTTAGGAAGTAAAATCTACGGTGGGGATGGCACCCACAAATTCTTCACTATCTGCAGATTGGAAGGGGCCGGTTAAGGATTAAAATTTGATCACTTCTGATGATCTACCCTGTTAGGAGTATATGTGGAGACCTATTAAATTCTACTTTGTTAAGATCTTTAGCAACACTATTTAGCGTGCAATCGGTTAAGAGATTTACAATTGGATTGTTAAATCCACCTTCCTTGAAAGGATTTTTACACTTTGCTTCACTTGTTAGAATGTAAGAAAATTACACCTTGACTGGAGTGTATGCAATCTCCTATTGCTGATTATAGATCCATTTAAGATGACATGTATAAATATATCACATAGATGATTGAATAATACCTCTGTTGCTCGGTAGCCTCTGTTCTTGGTTCTTGATAACCAAATTCACCTTTTACTTTTCTGGTTCTTGAAACTTTTAGTCTGATCCATAGATGTGCTCGTAGGCTACATTCATCCTCTCATCCATAATAGTGAATTATTACAACATATATTTATAAGATAGATTGACCTAATCAAGTTTCACGTAAAATAATATTAACTCTAAGATCATAGGTTTACAACTTGACCTTGATCTTTTAGTATATGTGTTTTAAATCGGTTAGACTGATTAAAACACTTACAATAATGTTTCTTGTTCCTTAAGTAATGGTTTTAAAATAAATCAAGACTCTATAAATAGAGTATGAATGTTTTATCTGATGTGGAAGTTATATCCACTTTTTGAGGGATGTAACTGACTTTTGATGTCTAATGCTCGGTCTGCATAGAAATTGGTTTTCCTGTCTTTCGGTGATCCTTTAATTGACCTGTCCGTCAGGTTCCCTTGCTCTATTGGGTTCCTCTATTTATGATCATTCAGTTTCTCTTGAGATTTGTCTCATCGGGTTTCTCTGTCAGGTTGTTCCTGTCGGGTTTCCCTGTCGGGTTGTTCCTGTCGGGTTTCTCTTAGCACTTTTAGTTTTGCATTGTGTCTTCAGTTTACCCTTTGAAATGTTCTGTCAGTTTGCTCCTATCTTGTCTTTTGGTGTATGATTACCGAAAGTGTTCTTTGCATACTAATGAAAAAATAATGTCATCAACCTTAAATAGGAAAGAGCATAGAATAAAACAACGTTGACTACAGAGAATAAACCAGTGCTGACTACAGAGAATAATCAGCACTCAAACATGGAATGCAGCGCTTGAAAAGAAATTAGCACTGTGAGTTACATGCACTTCCTCACTCTTATACCAAATTGGTCATTTAATTTGTAGTTGTTTTATTTGAAATTCAAATAGTGGTGGGAATGCATCGGTCATTTCATGCATAAAAGCACAAGCATTTGCATTGATACAGTGGATTAAAGAAGTACACATTTCAATACAGGAACTTGCATTTTGAAATTCAAGTATAGGATCATGGTTCAATATAGGATCATGAATGCTACATTATCCACTAGTAATACACCGTAGTAAAACAAGTAATGCAAAATAATTCCACTACATAATGTAGTATTCATAAGCCTTAATGAACTACGGTGTCTTTAAAAAGACATGAAATCATTATCCAGTTATGCGCATTGAACAATAACCAACTCATGTAATCCCTGTTGCTTATTATTGCAGCATCACATGAAGTAGAAAAGAGGAAATAATACAATATGAAAATCTTCACCTTTTCAAAAAGGCCTTAATTTACAATGTAATCTAAGTTGACGCGTAAATACGTACGCTATTAATCAAACCAAGCAGAGCTTTTCCAGCTGTTCCAACTGCCCCTGCGCATTCCCTACGCTCACCCTATTCAAATAATATATAATGCTACAAGTTTAAAGCAATCTATCTAATTGCGGTTTAATTCCATAAATAGAAATTTTCACATTTCCAACTTAACTTGCTAAATTTTATGTTTATTTTTTCTCTCCAAATTCAGAAAAATGATTCTAAAATCTGCAGTGTGTAATATGAACACACACAAATCCATGTAATTTCTGACAAAATTCTTCACGAAAGCAATCTATCTCATTGTACTTTAATTCCACAAATAAAATTTTTACATTTCTAACTTTAATTTCTAGATTTGTGTTTATTTCTTCTCTCCAAATTCTGGAAAGCAATACTAAATATTCACAGCGAGTAATCAAACCAGTCACAATTTCATGCAATTTCTAACAAAATTCTTCACACATCGCAAAAGATTTCTTGCGACGACCGAAGAGCTGCTGACAAAGGCGTTTCACAAAATTCTTTTTCTTCAAACCCTAATTTTTGTCGAGATCTTGAACACAACTGTAAACCCCAAACATTTGAAGGTCCTATTTTCCATTGGCAATCCAGCCAAGTTCCGAGTTAAGTCCATCTAGATTCTGGCAAAAGCGAGTATATTTCACCAATTGGGGTCCAATTGCAGCATTTAAGACTTCCTCCTCGACCATTTCAACATTAGAAGGAAGAGGAGAGGGTGAGTAAACCCTGACATGTAAATATCTCTCATTCCACCAATACCTTTAATAACCTCTACTTTGCAAGTCGAGCCGAACTCCCTCATGGCCATGGCTCTCTATATTGCAGCGCTCAGCCTGTAACCATACAAATTTCGTCCACCTTTGTCATTTGAAATTCCTTCCACAGGAACAGGGGCAGAGCTTTGTGTGCCATTGAAGAACATGAAAACCTCTTGAGGAACATTGTGCCTTCGACTGTGTTGTAGCTGACCATATTTCTTCATCCTCGGATTATTACTTCTAGAAAAACATAGTAAAATGGCTATCTTTGAGTATATATATAATTAGTATCTCCTCCAAAATATGAGGCTTTTCTATAAAGCCCTGTATATCTCTCTTAGACATTTCCTGCACTGCCTTTAATTGTGTCCTTACGTGACAAACACCTTTCCCTCAGGGTCCCTCTGCTGGGCAGCTGCATATTTATGAGACATAATTTATTGGGTTAAAAATATGATATCGTTGTAATTTACCATTTAAAAGAGATGTCTACATATATGTATACTAGGGGAAAAGACCCAATAACCAATATACCCCCTAATAGCCGTGATAGCGACCTAATAACAGTGATAGGTTTTGTCATAGCGACCCCCCAATAACCAACTTCAAAATGGTCATTTCCTACACACACAAAACCCCAATAACTGTTAGTAACACACCCAATAGCTGTGCACCACAACACTATTAACTAAACACTACCAATGTACGGTTATTGGTACTATTTTGTTTCTATTACACATCAACTTGCATGGTTATTGGTACAATTTTGTTTCTATTACACATCAACTTGCACCAAAAAGGTTACATCATTATTAACATTGAAACATGTTTGCTTACATTTATAAAAACGATGGATTGGTCTTACAATATCAATATATCATAATAAAGTGCACATCATGTTCTATTTGTTTACATACAAGCACGTCTATTGGTGCATAACATCTTCAATCGACTACATACATGCACAACTATTGGTGCATACTAGTTTGAATCAATTACATACATGCACAACTATTGTTGCACAAACACTTTAAATACATGCTACATTGTTTTTATATGTCTCTCATCTACACATTCACCCAAGCAAGTATGACATCTTCAGGCAATTAATTGAGCAACAATTTGTACCTGCATAGATAACAAATGGTGTAAGGCTCACCAATAGAGCACAAATAAAGAATGAAAACCAATTTACAAAATGCAAATTGTAATTCTAATTTCTACTTCAATTAGAAAATATAAATTATTATTCAAATTTGCACTTCTCAATCCACCGAATGAAATACCAAATTAAAAAAACCAAATTAAAATCTAAATTTCTGCAAGAGTATAAAAATGCATATTATTATTCAAATTATGCACTTATTCAATCCACCAAATGAAATACCAAATTTTTAAATGCAAATAATAATTTAAATTTGTACAAGAATATAATACTGCAAATTATTATTCAAATTATGCACTTCTTCAATCCACCGAATGAAACACCAAATTATAAATGCAACTTATCATTTAAATTTCTACTTGAATTAAAAGAATGTAGTGAATGACAAATACAAAAATGCAACTTGTCAATCAAATTTCTACTTGAATTTAAAAAAGAAAATTAATAATCAAATATGTACTTCTTCCATCCACCGTATGAATGCAAATGCTTGTGCTTTTATGCATGAAATGACCAATGTATTCCCACCACTATTTGAACTTCAAATACACCAACCACAAATTAAATGACCAATTTTGTATAAGAGTGAGGAAGTGCACGTAATTCAACATTCTCTGTTTGAGAACTACATTATTCTCTGCACTTAGAGCTATTTTATTCTCTGCTCTTTCCAATTTAAGGTTGGTATCAAATATTTCATATTTTTTATTAATTATTCTCTACTCTCTTCTTTTAACTGTTTTATTGTCTGTCTGTTTAAAGCTTCTACACATGCTTTGCAATGGTTTTTAAAAGGCTTGACAACATTGTTCACTATAGGCTTATGAATGTTCATTATAAGCTTATGAATTAACATTCATAACCATGTAATGAACTATGGTGAAAATTGTCGATTTAATCATGAGAAGATGTCGTATTTATTTTTAATACAGTGTATTTGTAGTTTGAATCATTTGGCTGACTTATTTCTAGGGCTTAATCATTTCTCTGTTAAATATTTTGAGTATAATCATTTCTGGGTTAGAGGGTTTGTGTATGTTCTCTTCTAATGCGTGTGCATAACATGCTTTCATGATTTCCTTGCATAAATTATTTTCATGAATTCCTTGCGGTGATTTTCGTAGTTCATTAGAGGCTTATGAATGCAACATTATCCACTGTAATTATTGCAATAAATGTGACAGAAATAGGGAACATTGTCGATTTAATCACACACACACATGTAATGAACTATGGTGAACATTGTCATTTTAATCATGAGAAGATGTATTTCTTTTTAATACAGTGTATTTTTAGTTTAAATCATTTGGCTGACTTATTTCTAGGGCTTAATCATTTCTTTGTTAAATATTTTGAGTATAATCTTTTCTGGGTGTCAAAGGGTTTATGTCTGTTCTCTTCTAATGCACACACACACACACACACACATATATGTATGTGTGTGTGTGTGTGTGTGTCTATATATATATATATATAGACACACACACACACACACACATTTTTCACATTAGTCTGTTTAGAGATGATTATAAAATAATCACTCAAACACTTTAATTTTTTGTGCCAACATGTTATTATAACCTGCTGATGACGCCATTTAATCACTCTAACGCTTGAATTGTTTGTGTCTGACATGTTATTATAACCTTCTGATGACTCACAAAAAATCACATTGAAACCATTGCTATCCAAGCGGTGTCACGTAAACGACGTTGGGCTACCCATTCAGTGCCCATCAATAACCCTTAAACCATGCCAATTTTCCACCTTGTTTTCTCTCCGCACCTCTCCTCTGCTTCATGTGATGCTCCAATCACAAGTAATAAGTAACCATAGAACCATGTATACTGCGAATAAGTAGTCATGCTATCATATTGGTATCATTGAACTGTTTGACACACATAATTGGACTGTATGCATTTTCCTTCATTTCATCTATTAAACATTGACTGTATGCATTTCTGTTATATCCATCTCCCAATTTAAACAAAAATTGTAATTGTATTCCCATGCACTTCATACTTGCATTTACATACAAGTATTGTTGCTATATGTGACATAAATAGGGAACATTGTCGATTTAATCATGAGAATATGTTATATTATTACAATATGTGTGATAGAAATAGCGAACATTGTCAAGTTAATCATAAGAGTATATTGTTTTTTTGCAATATATATGATAGAAATAGGGAACATTGTCAATTTAATCATGAGAAGATGTTGTATTATTGTCTCTTCTCTACTTCATATGATGTTGCAATCACAAGTAACAATGATTTCATGAGTTGGTTATTGTTCAATGCGTGTGCATAACTGGATAATATTTTCAAGTCTTTTTAAAGACAACATAGTATGCATTTCTATTATATCTATCTCCCATTTTAAAGAAAAAATGTTACAGTATTCAAGAAAAAATGTTACAGTATTCACTTGCACTTCATACTTGCATGTACATGCACACTAACATACATACATACACACTTACATGTGCACATTTCTATATTCATGTGCACACATACAACATATACATATATATATATGTGAGTGTACAATTACATTCAATAAATTTTGCAAACAAAATATGATCGTAACATGTTCTCCTTGTTTTGAATAAGTAATCCTAGGTACGTTGTCATTGGTTTCACAATGGATAAGCATGTCAGGAAAGCAAAAGTCAAGGATAATGATCAGTGGTAGCACAACCTATTCTATTGCTCCAGGTGTGCAGTTAACTGAATAATTGGATGCAAATCAAGAATCTATTACAAAACAAGATTCTGTTGTGGATCTCATTGCAGGAAAGCGAAACACAAGGAAAATTAAGAGGGGTAGAAGAACTATAAGAGTTACTCTAGGTGTGCACTTCACAGAACAAGTGGAAGTACATCAAGAATCTGTTGATTTTCCTACTGCCAATGTACATGTGGATGCAACAACAAGTACTGGAGTGGAGGCTAACACAAGTAACGTTGTCTGTCCACCCCCATTATCAAAGTGGACACAAGAGAGCATGGAGGCTACTATTGCAAGCATAGAAAATGATGAGATTTCAATTAGGGGTGCAACAAAGAAGTGACACATACCTTCTTCCAGCTTGCAGGCATGGCTAATGGGAACAATAGTTACCAAGCGTAAGGGCCCAAAAATAGTCCTCACTATTGAAGAGGAGGAAGAAGTTGTGGAATGGTGCAAGTCCATGGAAGATATGGGGAAAGGCCTAGAAGTTAGGCACTTGCTGTCGATTGTTGCCCAGATTACTGTAGGAAGGGTTACCCCTTTCATGCATGGAATGCTGAGCAGATCTTAGTGGCATGGTTTTAGACACTGAAATAAGGAATTGTCAATCAGAACAACAGAAGGTCTCGATATAGGCAGGGCTATAATGGTTCTCCCTAGTGTCATAGCATGTTTCTATGACAACTTGGAATGCGTATACAACCTTAATAATTATGGGTCTGGCAGAATTTGGAACTGCGATGAAACAAGTGTGCAAGCTGGAAGGAACTATGGTATGCGAGTAATTACATGTAGGGGAACAAGATCTATCCCATGTCTAATCTCAAAAAGTAGGGAGTCGATCACTATCCTTTCCTATGCGAGCACTACTGGTTTGAGCATACCCAGATTTTACTTGTTCAAAGTAAAGAGGCATATTAAAAATTACATTGTCAATTATGAGCCGGGGGCATGCATGATAATACAGGAACACACATGGATGACAAAGGAACTATTTCTAAATTGGCTGGAATAGTTTGCAAGAAACATCCCTGGTGGAATGTCCCCCTCAAAAATGGCGCTTCTTATATTTGATGGTCACGACAGTCATGTAGCGTTTAATACTATTGAGCAAGTAAGATGTCTTAGAATAGACCTCCTCACACTTCCTGCACATACTAGCCATAAGCGTCAATCGTTGGATGTGATTGTGTTTTTACCTTTCAAAACATACTTCAAACAACATAGAAACTTGTGGTTGGTCAATAACCCTCAATTAGAAATTTGTCGCATAGAGTTGGCAACTCTGGCTAGCAAAGCATTCAAGCTGGCATTAACTCCCACTAATATAATTAGTGGGTTTCCTAGGACAGGCATATGGCCTTTGAACAGGGATGCATTGGTGCATGATATGAGGCCAAGTGAGGGTTTTTTTTTTAGATGAGGATAAGGCTAGAATATATTCAGATCAGGAACACCATGAAGCCACAGTAGATGTGGATGTAGAGGCAATCGCGGTTGAGGCATTTAAGCAATTGAATGGCTAAGGTGAAGAGCAAATAGATAATTTTGTTGCACAGTACAATGAACACAATCAAAGGGCACCACCAAATGCAGCTACCCAAGCACACCCATCCAACCAAGAGCACCTAGCAAACCATGAGCGAAAAACTAAAAATGGTGGAGAGAGTGTTGCACAAGGGTTCAACTTACCATCTCTAGTTACAGTACCTAATTGGTTACATGAGGCATCCACTAATATTTTTCAACCAATTAACTATGTCGAGGAGGATGTTTCCCTCTCATTGCCATCACCACCCCATGTTGACTCGGCAGACGTGATTCACTACTTCACAAATGAATCAAATTGGGATGAGTTGGATACTTAAAACTGTGACGATGTACTAGAAGCAAGTGACCATAATGGTGACAGTGACTTTGTGCCATGTACAACATATCCCTCAAACACTGAGCAACCAAATAAAATTGCTAGTAGATTCCTCATTTTACCAGTGTAAAGGATGCAACAAAGTACACATGGTGCACACTGAGGGGTGCTTCATCTACACATAAAGTCACAGGTACTCACAGCTGATGACTACGCTGTACAAATGGAAGAGCAAGAATGGATTAAGAAGTGAATGGGGGAGAACACACAATGAAAGAAGGACCAGATAAGGGAAAGGAAAGAAGAAAGAGAGGAAAACACAACAACAACTAAAATTCTAAGGGCAGAGAGAGTTCAATAGAGATTGAGAGACACTGCATAGAAAGAAAAAATGGTAGAGGACAAGGCACGTCGAAAGGAAGAGTTGAGGAAAGAAAGAGAAGACAACCAAAACATGCCTAAAAGATGTAGAGCCAACAAGGGAAATAAGTATGCCCAATGCACAACAGTTATAGTCAATGCTTCTTCTTAAGATACAGTCCTTACACCTGAACCAGTCACAATTAGCACTCCTAGTACACCTCTTCCATCTCAACACTCTATACTTCTTGAAATGTACAATGCACTAGCCCTGACGTTAGCAACCATTAACGCATAGGAATTGCAAGCCCCTCAATCCTCCTCACAGGGGTCAACCAATGGTGATCAGGGCAATGCAATACTAGCCCAACTAGTAAATATAATTAAAAACATATCGACTCATACAACAACTCCTAGTAGTGGAGAGAGTGTTGCAACTCGAAGCATTAGTCCTATTCCTTTTCCAGGTTTTATGGATAACTAATGAAGCTCATTTTTGATGTGGCTACCCTATGCCTATGTTATATTTAAATGCAATCAAGTACAATGGGTGTGACAACCATTTTTTGGGGTCTGATATTGAATGTAATTTTTGGCAAAGTTATGGGTTTAATCTTTTGCAGCAGTGAATGACAAATAGAAATAAATACAGTCAATGTTCAGTGGAATGAAATGTGCAATGTGTAATGCATATACTCATTATTGTATATTGAATGCATGACTACTTATTCATAGTATACATTACAGCCCAAGATAATGATAAACCAGTTATGCACATGCATTGAACAATACTTTGAATAAGTAGTCATGCTGTCATATGTAAAACGCACCAATACATATGACAACATGACTACCAATTCAATTACTGTAATAAACATACCAATTCAACACAAGACAATGATAAACTACAACATGAAAATATTATGTAATTGAATTGTTACAAGTACCCTAAATTTTAACATGAAACTAAATTATATTATGAACCTTCAAATAGAGTCTAATGTCTAAGTATAACCTGAATCTAAATAATCAAATGAACATGAGTTCATAATGCATACATTCAATTATGTTGGAAACTACCAATTCGATTACTATAATGAGCCTAGTAATTCAGCAAAAGACAATGATAAACTACAACATGAAACAATATTATTAAGTAATTAAATTACTAAAATGAGTGTAAATTTTAACATGAAACTAAATTAAGTAATGAGACTTTAAATAAATAAATGTGTAAAAGAAAAAGCAATCAACAATAAAAAAAGCAAAGAAAACAAGCACTCCATGGTTTCACAGCCTTAGTAAAGTCAAAAATACTTTACCTATTTACAGTCGTTTTGATGTTCTAGCTCTTCACCTGTCAACCAAGGATATGTGGAAGGGTCAAATTAATAATACATGTATATAATAACAGGAAAAAAAACTATATAATGTCGTAAAATTAACTGTTCTCGATTAAAATTGGTGTGTTGATAAACACATTTTAATAACAATTAAGTGAGAGTGTTGTCAGACTCTACCACGTGACCTTCATCCATCACCCGATGCTGGACAAGTCTTCTCCTAGTAGCAGATCTGCAAAAAATTGTAATAATTGGTGGAAGTAACTTATTCACAAAATTTATCATTCAATTAATGTATGCACAACATAGCATCAAACATCACATATATTGAAATTTGTGAAATTATTGCAATATATATACATTGTGAAATTAGTGCAAAATATGTCACAGAATTACAAGAAGAACATATGGTGTTAGAAGGGCCAACAATGTTTCTGCTTGCACCTCCAAATATGTGACCCATAATTGGTCCTTCCAACACCTATTCCCCTATTGATGAGTGGAAGGCATGAATATAGAAACATACAATCCAGCAGCTATAAGAAGAGAGCATCACTGAAGGTTGTCAATAGAATTGAGAGTTACAGACACTTCCTCACAATTATATGAAATTGGTCATTTAATTTATGGTTTTTGTATTTGGAATTCAAATAGTGGTGAGAATGCATTGGTCATTTATGCATAAAAGCACAAGCATTTGTATTCATACAGTGGATTGAATAAGTACATATTTGAATACAGGAACTTGCATTTTTAAATTGAAGTATAGGATCATAGTTTACTATAGGATCATGAATGCTACATTATCCACAATTAATACATACATACCTATATACATACATACATACATACATACATACATACATATATACATACATACATACATACGTACGTACATACATATGTACATACATACCTAAATACATACATACATACATCGACAATGTTCCCTATTTCTGTCACATATAACAATAAGACTTGTATGCACATGTAAGTATGAAGTGCAAGGGAATACAATTAGAAATTTTGTTTAGAGTGGGAGATGGATATAATAGAAATGCATACATCGACGATGTTCCCTATTTCTATCACATATAACAATAATACTTGTATGTACATGCAAGTATGAAGTGCAAGGGAATACAATAACAATTTTTGTTTAGAGTGGGAGATGGATATAACAGAAATGCATACATCGAAAATGTTCCCTATTTCTGTCACATATAACAATAAGACCTGTATGTACATGCAAGTATGAAGTGCAAGGGAATACAATAACAACTTTTGTTTAGAGTGGGAGATGGATATAACAGAAATGCATACATTGACAATGTTCCCTATTTCTCTCATATATAACAATAAGACTTGTATGTACATGCAAGTATGAAGTGCAAGGGAATACAATAATAATTATTGTTTAGAGTGGGAGATGGATATAATAGAAATGCATACATCGATAATGTTACCAATTTTTTTCACATATAACAATAATACTTGTACATAGATGCAAGTATGAAGTGCAAGGGAATACAATAAAAACTTTTGTTTAGAGTGGGAGATGGATATAACAGAAATGCATCCATCGATAATGTTCCCTATTTTTGTCACATATAACAATAAGACTTGTATGTACATAAAAGTATGAAGTGCAAGGGAGTACAATAACAATTTTTGTTTAGAGTGGGAGATGGATATAACAGAAATGCACACAATCAATGTCCAATAGATGAAATGAAGGAAAATGCACACAGTCTAATTATGTGCGTCAAACAGTTTAGTGATACCAATATGACAGCATGACTACTTATTCACAGTATACATGGTTCTATGGTTCCCTATGGATATTTATTGGGCTAGGATATTGCTATCATGAAAACCAGTTATGCACATGCATTGAACAATAAGAAATGCGTGAAATCATTGTTACTTGTGATTGGAGCATCACATAAAGTAGAGAAGAGGCAATAACACACACACACACATACACACACACACACATATATATACATGTATGTATATATACATACAGACACACACACACACACACACACACACACACACACACACATATATATATATATATATAGACATACATATATGCACACACACATATATATAAATATGTACACACATATATGTGTATGAAAAAGAAATAGAACATCTTATCATTATTAAAAGGTTACATTCAAAAGTTGTGGCCATGTGTGCATAGTTATATTAAAGCCGATCATTTTGCATTCAAATACACCTGCGCCACATAAGATTAAAAGGTTGCATTCAAATGTTGAGGCCATGTGTGCACAGTTTCATTAAAGCAGATCATTTTGCATTCAAATACAGCTGCCCCACATATGATTAAAATGTTATTGCCAAAAAGTGAAGGATGAAATAAATATGTTCGAGGAATTGATCTAAAGATGACCTAGTTTATTGACAAAAATGGCTACTCCAAAGAAGTAGTCCATCATAACATTCCTATCGTCATCAGTGAAAAAATCTTCATTGCAACCATGGAAGATACTCATAGAAGCGTAGTTATCATTAGCGCATGACATCTTGAACATCTCCCACGCCTCCACCATTTTATTTTCAAAGCCATCTCTATTACCCAAAATTGAGCCAAGCCTGCGAGAGGTCATGTTTGGATTTTTCATCTGAATCCCCTGCGCAACTTTTCCTGAATTGCGAGAAACAACCACATGCTTAACCACCTTCAAGACCCATTCAAACCGACCAGTAACTTCAAAGAGAGTAGAAAATACTAGTTTATAGATAACCCCATTGTGTACATGCAAGCTAGCACTATTATGTTTCACAAGGTAGAGAATAGCCTGTTTGATGTCATCATCTTACAAGTTAAATAATCTGGAGCACTGTTCTTCCAAGGAATCCAAATGACAACATTAAATACCAAATTTTTGATCCATTGAGAAGACCTAAAAAAAAATGCATAAAGTCAATGTTCAATAGATGAAATGAAGGAAAATGCATTCAGTCCAATTATGTGCATCAAAGAGTTCAATGATACCAATACGACAGCATGACTACTTATTCATAGTATACATGGTTCTATGGTTACTTATTACTTGTGATTGCAGCATCACATGAAACAGAGAAGAGGCGCAGAGAGAAAACAAGTTATCGATGGGCACTGAATGGGTAACCCAACGTCGGTTATGTGACAACGCTTGGATAGCAGTGGTTTCAATGTGATTTGTTATGGGTTCATCTGAGGGTAAATGGGGTCATTGACAGATTATAGTAACATGTTGACACAAAAAATTAAAGTGCTAGAGTGAGAATTTTATAATCACCCATAAACATTCATGAAAACAAGTTGTGCACGGAAAGGAAATCATGAAAACCAAGTTATATATATACACACACATACATTCACACACACACACACACACACACACACACACACACACACACACACACACACACACACACACACACACAGTGTTATAAAGAAATACAACATCTTCTCATGAT
>MU223889.1:519241-538645 GCA_018584345.1 Thuja plicata
AAATTAAATAATTAATTAATTAATAAATGATGATGTCATCAGGGGTTTAGGGGAATATTAATAAATGAAATAAACTTATTTAATTCATTTAAAAACATAAGAATTAATTATTTAAACAATGAAATTGTTTTTTAATTAAATTAAATAGCCATTTTAATTAAATTAAATAGGCTAGGGGAATGGGTTAATTGCAAGTGTGTATTTGATTTAGGGATTTATTTAATTCCTTTATAATTAAATACTATAGCCATGTTTGATTTTGATTTGATTTGATTGGTCAAAACTGATTTGAATTGTATGGCTATAATAGTTAATGTAAATCAGTGATAAAAATCACCTAGGATATTAAATTGATTAAAAGAATTATGCCAAGCATTAACAGGGTCGTTTGGACATAAATCGAGGGTATGATCACACTTAGGGAAAATAGGGTCCATAGTTGCGATAGACCAAATTCAGGTGGTTACAGCTGTAAGAGATCAAAAGCACAACTTGTCAAAATGTTAAGGATTAGGCCAATGAGATGCACACACTTTCTAACCAGATGCGAGCCTAAAATTTTACTGAATGCGAGCTAGCATCCTGTATGTGAGCTTCCTTACCAAATGTGATCACATGCTGACCATATGCGAGCCTAAACTGAAAATGACCTAGGAAATCCCAGATGCGAGCCTAGTTTTCTGCGGTGCAAGGGCGTATCTCAGATGCGATCCTGAATGACTAAAAATGATCCTGTGACCGAATCCTGAGCATGCAAATTGGCAAAAAAGTGTTAGAAAATGAGGCCAAGTTGAAAATTATGCCCCACGATGGGCACCAAAAATGTGTGTGTATATTATGTACTTGATAGGGGAGACACAACACATCAATAAGTCATTGTATTAGTTCAAAAGGGTTAGATAAGCATACAAAACCAACTAATATCAACCTATTGCCTTCTAACTAAGAAGAGTGTAATTAGTAACATAATATCCCTTAGATTATGCTACAATCAGTGACATATACGACCTAGTATGAAGGATTTTTGTTTAAAAATAAGCTAAAAGATGAGAAAACATGCATTCTAGCTCTAAGAATTGAAATAAGAACAATGCAAAAGCATGAAATAAGAAGTAAAATATGTGTCTAAGATTAATCTAATAGCATAACATTGCATTTAGGATATGAGTTGAAGGCTCCTTTGCTCTCAAAAATGGCTTCTAATTATAGAAGAATGAGAGAGAGAGAGGGGAGACGAGCCTTATTAATGAGTTGAGGGACTCATTAACGGAGGTGTAAGAGCCATTAATGCCTTGGGAATTCATGAGGCATGGAGGAGACATAGGATTAAGGCATCTTCATTAATAGGGCATTAATGAAAGCCTTAAAGAAGCAAGGGGAGGGTGTAAGAGGATGACTTGAGAAGGTGGACCTTAAGGAAAGTCAAGCTTGAGAAAGTGGACTTTCTCAAGTGGGTTGAGTTGCTAATCATTCCTTAATGGAATGTGACAACATTAGGAGGTGGGTTAGGGTAGAATTAGGATTAGGATTAGATTAGCAAGGGCGAATGGGTTGAGATGGGTTAGAACCTAGGGTAGAAGTGGTTGAGATAGGTTAGGTTGGGGTTTGAGGGAATATTAATTAAATGAATTAAACTTATTTAATTTATTCAAAAATATATGAATTAATTATTTAAACAATTTAATTACTTTTTAATAATTAGGAGACTATAGCCATTTTAATTAAATTAAATAGGCTAGGGGAATGGGTTAATTGCAAGTGGGTAATTGATTTAGGGATTTATTTAATTTCTTTATGATTAAATACTATAGCCATGTTTGATTTTGATATGATTTAAATGGTTTGAATTAAATGGCTATAATAGTTAATATAAATTAGTGATAAAAATCACCTAGGACATTAAATTGATTTGAAGAATTATGCCAAGTAGTAACATGGTTGTTTGGACATAATTGAGGGTATGATCACACTTAGGGAAAATAGGGTCCATAGTTGGAACAGACCAAATTCAGGTGGTTACATAGCCCTATTAGGAGCCAACCCTATTAAAGGTTACAAACACACCATTAGGTGTGACCTTGTTAGAGGATCTTAATATGAGTCTATCACTTGATATCTAGCATGTATATGCTACCAATATTGATCAACCTCTATGGGCACAATAGGTATCTGGCATATCTAGTGCTACCTAACTACATCAACCTCCTTCTTAGATTGTGTGTCGGTATAGGGTACTCAATGCTATCTTCATGATAAAATTTTTGGCAATCTGTTAGGATATACCTTAATTATAGAAGACAGTTAAGTCCTGCTCTATTAAGAGACTTAATGCTTCAATGGTTAAACTGAAACACAATGACCAGCTTCTAATGCAACTTGAATTGTAGATTTTTAGATCTATTTAAGTACATTACCTCTCTAATCAATGTATCAATTCAATTCCTTGTGCTTGTGCTCTACACTTTCTGCTCTGTGATGTTGTGCTTTACTGTTCATCGGTGTCTACCAAATTCTTTAGCTCTCCTTCAACTTGATTGATCATGCCTATATGAAGTTATCCATCATCAGTTTCTCTTCAGCATCCTCTTTCTATTCACTCCCCTTCCCATGTATGTGAATGCTTACAGAAATGAATTATGCTTGTCTCTTATATAAACATGATATTCCTTAATTCTTGATTCTTGATTTTTGATTCTTGGCGTGAAAAACAATCCAGCCAATTTGATTTATAGCTTTAACTCCTAATTTATCTCGTAGTTATCTTCTTGCCAACTATACAAATCTTCTTTAAATCGATTACTTAACCCTGGTCGAATAAAACAAATAAAACAACCAATTAAGTCTATCTTTAAGCTCTGCTAGCTAGATATTTTGTCATTTTCTGAACTCTCTATTTTGTCAGTCAATTCTGCAGCTAGTTGTCGGTGACAACTGCCAGTTCCGTCGGTGTGAGTCCAGTTAGCTTTGGGATCTCCGTCTGTCAGGCATCCTTGGATTTTTCTTCATTGGGAAACATTGTCTTCTACTTGTTGGGCATCACTGTGAATTTTTCTTTGCCTTTACCGATGGTGTGCACTCCGTCGGTGTTGTCTGTCACTTAGTGAATGCTTGACTTTTATGCATTGTTGAAAGCATAATCTCTGTTCCATTGATTCTCTAAAGTATTTTGCATTGTGTACATGACCATATAGATGATATCAAGTTGACATCAATGGAAATATAAACCATTAACTGATTTAATGTCTTGCATCATCTTCAACTTAACATTATCAAACATTCAATCAGTTACATGTCATCAATCTCTCCCTTTGGCATTGATGACAACATACTATATTATCACACTATACTATTTCTAATACAATATGAAATACAATTGTTGAGATTCATCAAATTACCAAACAGTTTGTTTTGATAACCGATAAAAATTTCTAACCACCAGTAAGCTCTGTGTTAGCTTAGATTTGATTCTTGCAGCTTTTTGTGCTTCTTGTACTGATGTCTTGTGTCCTTCCCTTGTGTCAATATCTCTCTTTTGACTGTTCTTTTTCTTTGATGTCTCTATCTCTTGTCAGAAACTCTCCCTTTGTATATGATCTCTCCCTTTTTGGAGTAATCTGATGGTGAATAATTTCTTGTGATAATATGGATAAATTCTCTCTGTTGGGACTTAAAAAAGTAGTAAGGGTTTTTGAAGTACCATATTAAAATTTTGCATTTTAACCCCCATAAGTGCTTTTCAAGCCTATTTTCCTTGATGAGATTCTAAATTTTTCCATGCATGTCAAGTACTCATCACTCTTGTTTAGGCATATGAAGACATCCCAGTTTGTAATTTCAAGTTTCGAGTTGTTTCGTGATGTCTTGTTTCAAGCACTTGTCCAAATCTGCATTGTGTCAATTTGTTGTAATAGGCCCAGTTCACATTTGAATATCTTGTGTCCTATTGAGTGTAATGTCCTGCCACTTTGGGGATGTTTAGTATGCATATCAAAGAACCTATGTTTCAAATCCCAAGTCATTTTGATATGCTTTGACTAGGTTTCAAACCCCTCAAAGTTGGTAGTTTACTGTTGTCATGCATTGTGTAATTGATAAGAATTCTGAGTAGTCGTGTTTGACTAATTGTAACTTTTGACCTTGTGACCTAATTGAAAAAATTCCTTTTTTACTCTATTACAGAGGTCAAATATTTCTTAAGTATCCATCTTCAAGTTATGACAAGTCCATTTGGTTAGTTTGCTAAGCCCATTCCATTTGCAGTTTCTAACATTTTGATACAGATCAGTTGCATAGCTTGGTCGGAGGCCCTGTTTATGAGGTTATATCTTGAATAACATGATTGGTCACATCAAGAAAATGGTTGCCTTGAATTATAGACCAAATTTTATTGAATTTTTCAAGGTTTCAGATCCTGAGGGTTTTGTTTGCACACTTTTCAAGTTTCTTTCCATTTCCAGAAATCGATATTCCTTATGTTTCTAGTTTTTTGCATTTCCAAGTGGCTACTTTTGAGGGGTTGCCAAATGTGTCTAGATAATTTTCAAGAGCCTCCCTTCTAGATCCATATTATCCATATATCATACTCCCAATGTTCAGAAGCTTGGGTCCCCAGGAGGTCTTTTGTCATGTTTTCAAAGTCAAAACCAAATGTGTTTACCGTTATTGGACATGGTAATTTGCAGAATTGTTGTGAGGAGGCGACTTGGGTGTTTAAAATATTTGGATCTATTGCATTTCATTAGATGTCACTTTTTAGTAGGGAAGAATGTCAACCATGGAGCATGTGTGCCTAGCGCCGCTTTCCGGTTACTTGATTTTGCAAGTCTTTAAGGCTAGCCAACATAGCAGTTTCCTCAAATCAGGCACATTATTAAAATGGAAAAATTGGGGATTATGGGGGATGCTGATATTATTATTGCAACTCCAAGACTATCAAGATTATTAAATTTGGGTATCCAGTTTGAAGCAATACTCACACGCAACCAATTGTGAGAAAGATCCAAATCTTGTAAGCTAGTGAAATCATCAAAAGAAAAGGAAATGTGGCCACCTAAACTGTTGGAACTCAAGTCAAGAAGTGTTAACTATGCAAGGTTATGAGTTAGAGGATGTCTGTTTAAAAAAATAAAGAATGTCTTAAAAAATATTGAAACTAATATGATTACAAAATGGAAAAGCATGAAGGCTGATTAGAAACAATAAGCCAAGAACATTCGAGAGCATTCAAATTTAAAATTCATTTGGCAGGTGTAAGACTTTTAAGTCTATGCAAATGTTAATAGCAAGTGTAATGCCCAATGCCATAACTTATTCCATGTTTTCCAGCCAGCGTAGGTCAAAGGGATGTGTGAACAAAGTGTGGATTCCCCAAGTGGCTAGGCATCAGTTTAGTTTAAATTTGTTTTAAATAAGCTCTCAGACAACTATTGGCATGTTAGAAAAAAGAAAAGCATGTTGTGCAACATGACAAAGAAGGAGGTTAAATGTTGCATAAAATAATATCAATGTAATCAGCAGGATTAAAGCCATCTCCACAACCTTTTCTGTTTCATCCCATGCACTTAAAAGAAACAACCAGCACATTGGAGGCAGCGCATGATGTGAATAGTCTGCGCAAGATTAGGAAAAAGAAAGGGTTTAAGCATTTAAAAGGTGCATTAAATGGAAACTAGTAGCATAGCAATGCAATTGAAGCAGGAGTCCACACTGAACAATGAGAGTCCATTTTAAAACAAAAAATTTGCAAGTGTATTTGGTGGCTGTGCGTGGGATCACCAGAGAGCAAAATAAAATGCAAAATACATGTGCTAAATGAACAAGAGGCTGCCAGCGCGTGAAGGTAAATTTTTATACATTTTCATTGAAAATTCAAAATTATTGGTGTAAGAGAAAGTTGGAGGAGAGCCTGCGTTCAATGAGAACCCTGCACAAGATTAGGAAAAGGTGCAAAGTTGCAAAAGCATGTGAAATAGGAGTTGCATGGATTGTTTGGAGTCCAGCGTGTATTATGGTGGAGACCAAAGTTAATCAAAACAGCAAAGACAAATGCGATGTGGCTTATGTTCTCCCTCATTCACCAAAGTGAAAGATGTAGCATTTACAGAAAGCATTTCAAATCACCTAGAAAATGCAATGCCAGTCTGCACAAGAAGGTTATAAGAGCAAAAAGACATTGTTGTTTGAATCTAAAAGTTTTGTGCATTCAGCAAATGGAGCCATTGTTTGGAGAGAAAAGCCCATGCAGCAAGAGGACATTAAAACCAAAGTAAATGTAAACCCCAAACATAATGCAAAATTCGAAACCATGCAAAGGGGCACTCAGCCATAAGGAGGAGACTGGTGGTTTTATAAGGCAATAAAAAGTGGCCATTAGTGAGCAGCTTATGCAGAAGCTCCCAGTTTTGAAAACAATGAAAACTCATTATCCCACATCGTTTAGGGGAGCAAATGTTTTAGTATTTATATAATACTGCGCTCAATACATATAATGAAGTGAAGACAAGGGGCACTTGGAGACTGCAAAGGCTATAGGGCTTAGTGTGTGGCGGGGCCCACATTATTTTGGGCAAAAATGCACAGATAAGCCTTAAAAACTAAAACTCGTTGTCCCACATTGATGCCACAAAGGGATTTTGAAATGTTTAAATACAACAAGCCTCAGTATGTAATATGAAGAGAAAGAGGAGGCTATGGGTACGCACAGGAGCTGAAGACTTGCCTTGAAAATCATGCCAGAGGAGAAGACACCCAAATTTTGGCGGGACCCATAAGGTTGACATGGCAGGTGACTGGGCTTAAGAGGATGCCGATTTCGACATGAATCTCAAGGAAGTGAAAATCAACGGATGGCTTAATGGCTTGATGAGAAAGTTGCAAGGAAGATAAGCCTAAGCCATTAAGCCATGTGTCCACATGGCACAAGTGACAAGTGGTGCCCAATGGACCGGTCAACAAATCAGAGGATGCCACGTGGCACCCAGTAGGTGCCAAGTGGCGCAAGTCTAATGCAGTTTAGAGGTATGATGAGAAAGTTGCAAGGAAGATAAGCCTAAGCCATTAAGCCATTGGTCCACATGGTGCAAGTGACAAGTGGCGTCCAGTGGACCAGTCAGAAAATCAGAGGATGCCACATGGTGCCCAGTAGGTGTCAAGTGGCGCAAGTCCAATGTAGTTCAGAGGCACCAATGAGAGATCGACATGTGGCGCCAAGTGGACCTACAGACCAATCAGAAGGTGACACTTGGTGCATGCTGGTGAGATGTGCAGGTTTAAAATATTTTTTAATTTTAATTCAATTCAACAAATGGGTTAACTAGTGTGCAAGTTTTGAAAGAATCAAGGGTTGACTTAATGGCTTAGGGGAAAGATGTTCACTATCTACCCTTTAAGCCATTAAGCCCAAGCAAAAAGTGGCGCATTCTGGTGCATTCTAAGGAAATAATGAATCAAATTGAAATATTTAATTAAATCCATCACAAAGGGAAAATGATTAAAAGGTGAGCAATTTGAAAAAGAATCAAGGGTTGACTTAATGGCTTAGGGGAAAGATGCTCACCATCTACCCTTTATGCCATTAAGCCCAAGCGACAAGTGTCACAAGCTGGTGAAGTCTTGGCCAAAAGGGATTTTTAAAATTAAATTTATATTATTTCAATAGTTCAACTATTGAAAAGGTAATTTCAAATTGAAATATTTCAAACTTTTAAATGAAAATCTTCACGGGAAGGCAAACTTGGACTAAAGTTTCAGAGGGCAAATT
This sequence comes from Thuja plicata, assembly GCA_018584345.1. Taxonomy (NCBI): domain Eukaryota; kingdom Viridiplantae; phylum Streptophyta; class Pinopsida; order Cupressales; family Cupressaceae; genus Thuja; species Thuja plicata. The sequence goes on from MU223889.1 coordinate 527,001, forward strand.
TGATCCAAACTATAGAGTATTATATGTTGCCAGAAAGGTCTTGGAATGAAGAGGATTTTGCAGATAATTTGAGGGAAAATCAAATCTGATTTCCGTAGTTTTATTTTGAGCAGTTGCAGATATTTTTGGGGACAGACAGGTGTTGGTGACTAGATTGTTTTTCTTTTCTCCTATATCTGGTTTTTTCCTCCATTGTAACAAGGATGGTGAATTTACAACTGCATAACAGACTTGATGTTATTGTTTAGTTTTGAAGTTTTGTGTCTTTTGAATGTTTTGAAACATAAATACATTAATGAAATACAGTGGAATATCCAGTTTTAGATCTATGGTGTCTTTTAATAGTTTTATTCATGCTCTTGTATGTTTAGTCTATAAGGTATTCTGAACATGCTGGTCACAAGGTAACTATGTAGTTATTTATGAGCTTCCTTCAAGGAAGGAGGCAGTCTTGTGAGTAATCCCAGAGGGCTGGATATTAATATGAAAATCTGATAGATAGATGTGAAAATGAAAGGATAGTTTGTAAGGCACTCTATCTAGGATCTTATCTGTGTTCTTATTAATTGGGTTTCTGTTGATTTACATCTCATTGGACTCTTTGCCCTGGATTAGGCACTGGTCTAAGTTCTGAAAAGTAGTTATCATCATCAATCATTCAAATATTAAAATCTTTACATTCTGTTATCAAGAACATGTATGTTTAGTTGATTGTATTGAGGAATACAGTCCATTTTAATGATTCCTTAGAGAGAGAATCAATAGGTTAACATTCCTAGTTTTGAGAACTTAAAAATAAGAAGGATTATAAATCCTTGGTCCACTGTGAGATTCTTTATGATTCTTTGAGTCTGTAAGTAGGTACACCTGCCTGAGTTTGTGGAGCTCAAAGTGAAGAAGGATTTCATCCTTGTTAATTAGCCTTTTCCATGTAAGAATCTGTGTTGGGAATAGAGGGTCAAGCATTGTTGATGTATTGTTGATTCTTGCAAGAAAAAGCGCTAAGAAAATGGTGACTCTGCTAGGGACAAAGATTACAAAATCTTGTTGAAACTTTTAGAATATCTCTGGTTTTAAAAGTTACAAATCAAATTAACCCAGTAATTGTAATGTGCCAGAGAAGTGAAGTTTAAAATCTCATAGGAGCTAATCATTTGTTGCTTCATCTCTGGACCAGATTTTGAATCCTTATCCTGTACATGTTATGGGTGGCGACTCTATTTGAATTTGGAGAATCCTTGTTGTTTTGTGCCAGTGTAATTTGTGATTATTAGTTGTTATTCGATGTCTATGGTCAGCAAGTTTAAGACGTTTGTTTCCTTGCTTGGCTAAATCAATATTCAAATCTGATTAAGAAAGAGTGTCAAGAAAAAGAATTTGAAACTTGTTCAGATCTCTGTGTGAATAACCTAGAAGTGTTTTTATTTGCAGTGAAAGGAAGGAAAAGACTGTGTGACTTTACTGGTTAGAATGAACCTAGAATTGAAAATAATTTGGCAAATAGCTTGTGATGTTTGAAAGTTCTCCTCTGCAAGGAGATGGTGAATCTACAAAGAAAGAACGTGATGAAGCTACACAAAAGGCTCTAAATCTGCAGTGTTTCAAGTCAAGAAGCAAAGAGAATAGCTGCTGCAAATTTCATCCAGGTAATCCTCTTATTTTTTGAAAAGAAAAGTCCCTTCATAGGTGAATGAGTCACTAAGAAAAAGGAAAGAGATTGAAAGTTTTGTCATATTTCTGGGTTGAGATTTTCAGTTATTGAAATTAGAAATATGCTGCGGTTTCATGAAAGAAGTGATGGTTTTGAAATCAAATAGAAATCTTTTTCAAGAATGGAATGTATTTTTGAATAAATAGTTCAAATGGAAATTCCAACTCTCATGGAGGGAGATATGTTTTCTAGATCTAAAATTTATGAGCAAGATCTTGAAATTGTTGATAGAAAAAAATATATTTTATTGATAAATCAAAAGATCCAAGAAAAAGCCCTATTGATTTTGAGAGAAAGGGTAGGAGAAAGGAAAAATGAATCAACATATTCATTTTATCAAAGGTTTTCTAGTGTAGTTGATAAGATTATACCTGATATTGACTTTCTAGAATTAAAGTGGGTGCAATTATTTTTAGAACTTTGTGTGCCGAAATCGCTTGATTGGTCAGCATCTCTTAGAGAAAAGGCATCTGAACGTGTTAGAAGATGGATTGATGAAATTGAGAAATTTGAACTTGAAAGTGTAGATGATGTTGAATCTAGTTCTTATGATGATGATTTTGAATCTTATTATGCTGATGATGAAGTAGATGAATATCAGATTGATGAAGATGTTACAGACTTTAATGAGCACCAAGAGAATGACTATGATGCAGACAGAAGTTGCTGCAGTGATTTTCTTGCACAAAAAGACATGAGACACAAAGTTTCAGTCCTTATTTCAAATAAGGAAGATTGTTTTCAATCCATGTTATTAAATGGGGGTGTCCAAGGAAGCATTTGTGAGGAATTTGTAGAAGAAAAGGATAAAGAATTATCAAATTTTGAAAATGGATGTGCATATGATGTCCCAACACCAACACCTTTTCATACAACTGATTATTTTGATGAGATCAACGAGGATTTTCTTTTAAAAAATGATAGCTATAGTTGTGCTTCTTCTCAAATTCATAGCAATGATGATTGTTCAACTCATAATGATGCTGATTTAGAATGTTCCATCCTTGATGATGGTTATGATTCATAAATTGATGATGGGTTTAATGAAGTTTCTAACCCACTCTTTGATGAGGAAATAGATGTGAATCAGCCAACGCTTTGCTATTCTGATTTTGAAAAGGTTTTCCATGTAATTTCTAATCCTTTGTATGAGGAAATGGTTGAAAATTTAGTTGATCTAAATGATATATCAGATTATGAAAATAATAACTATGGGAGCCAGGATGAAATGACTGATTCAGCTTCCTTTTTCTCTAATCAATCTTCCTCTAATGTTGATCTTGAAAATTATTACAGTTTGAAAATGAATGAAGTTTCTCATGGTGAACTAAGTATGAAATCAGAGGTTATGGTTCATCATGCTTCCCCTGATTCTTTGCATGACACATATGAGGTTGAATATGAAAAGTTTTTCTTTGATATCCAGGCATATGTTGGAGTGAAACAGTATGTTTCTAGCCATGAGAGTGAGTTGGAATGTTTATTGTTTTAGAAAGATAGTGATCTTCAAGGATGTGATGTTGTGATATCACATAGTGATCAACATATGCAATGATTCAGTGCTTTTTCTTTGCCAAGTGAAGGTGAGTTTTCTAATTACTTTTTGTTTGATATGATGAAGATTTAGGGCAACACTTTTGATCAAGTGAATGGATATAATAACCTCAATTTACCTTGGATGTTTGGAGATGAAAATCATATGTTTGATAGAGGTAAGAGATAAATCATATTTTGGGGCTTTGAGCCTTTGTAAATAAACTTCTTGTTTGTATAGTTGCTTTCTTTCCCTTTCAGTCGTGTGGTGTGTTTCCTTTCAATAAAGGGGTTCCTAGTTTTTGAGTTTGAGAAGGAGAAAAGTTTCAAAGGAGAAGAGAGAGAAAGTGGAGATAAAGATTGATTTTTTTTTGGGTGGTCTGCTGTACCAAGAGATCTGAATCCTCTACATGCCTGCATGGGGCATGCATCCATAGTCAGAGATACTGTTGGGAATGAAAAAATCAGTAAGGGTTTTTGAAGTACCATATTAAAATTTTGCATTTTAACCCCCATAAGTGCTTTTCAAGCCTATTTGACCTGATGAGATTCTGAAGTTTTCCATGCATGTCAAGTACTCATCACTCTTGTTTAGGCATATGAAGACATCCCAGTTTGTTAATTTCAATTTTTGAGTTGTTTCATGATGTCTTGTTTCAAGCACTTGTCCAAATCTGCATTTCTGCCTAAGTGTCAATTTGCTGTAACAGGCCCAGTTCACATTTGAATATCTTGTGTCATGTTGAGTGTCATGGCCCGCTACTTTGGGGATGTTTATTATGCATATCAAAGAACCTATATTTCAAATCCCAAGTCATTTTGATATGTTTTGACTAGGTTTCAAACCCCTCAAAGTTGGTAGTTTACTGTTGTCATGCATTGTGTAATTGATCAGAATTCTGAGTAGCCCTGTTTGACTGATTGTAACTTTTGACCTTGTGAACTAATTGAAAAAATTACTTTTTTACTCCATTAAAGAGGTCAAATAATTCTTGAGTATCCATTTTCAAGTTATGACAAGTCCATTTGGTCAGTTTGCTAAGCCCATTCTATTTGCAGTTTCTATCAGTGTGCCAAACTGTCAAATGCATATTTCTGAATGACCTACTTTGAGGTCTTACAATTTTACACCCTGTTGAATGAAATGGATAATTGAAAGCTCCCCTATATTTTAGGCATGTAAATTTTCTACCATGAATATTCTCAGGCCATGATGAATCCGTTTGCCCAGTTTGCCAATCTGATTCCATTTGCAGTTTCTAACATTTTGATGCAGATCAGTTGCACAACTTGGCCAGAGGCCCTGTTTATGAGGTTATATCTTGAATACCATGATTGGTAAAATTAGGAAAATGGTTTCCTTTAATTATAGACAAAAATTGCTTCAATTTTTCAAGGTCTCAGATCCCAAGGGTTTTGTTTGCACACTTTTCAAGTTTCTTTCCATTTGCAGAAATCGATATTCCTTATGTTTCCAGTTTTTTGCATTTCCAAGTGGCTACTTTTGAGGGGTTTCCAAATGTGTCTATATAATTGTCAAGAGCCTCCCTTCTAGATCCATATTATCCATATAGCATACTCCCAATGTTCAGAAGCTCGGGTCCCCAGGAGGTCTTTTGTCATGTTTTCAAAGTCAAAACCAAATGTGTTTACTGTTATTGGACATGGTAATTTGCAGAATTGTTGTGAGGAGGCGACTTGGGTGTTTAAAATATTTGGATCTATTGCATTTCATTAGATGTCATTTTTTAGTAGGGAAGAATGTCAACCATGGAGTGTGTGTGCCCAGCGCCGCTTTCTGGTTACTTGATTTTGCAAGTCTTTAAGGCCAGCCAACATAGAAGTTTACTCAAATCAGGCACATTATTAAAATGACAAAATTGGGGATTATGGGGGATGCTGATATTCTTATTGCAAATCCAAGACTATCAAGACTATTAAAGTTGGGCATCCAGTTTGAAGCAATACTCACACTCAACCGATTGTGAGAAAGATCCAAATCTTGTAAGCTAGTGAAATCATCAAAAGAGGAGAAGGAAATGTGGCCACCTAAACTGTTGGAACTCAAGTCAAGTAGTGTTAACTATGCAAGGTTATGAGTTAGAGGATGTCTGTTTAAAATAGAAAAGAATGTCTTAAAAAATATTGAAACTAATATGATTACAAAATGGAAAATCATGAAGGCTGATTAGAAACAATAAGCCAAGAACATTCGAGAGCATTCAAATTTAAAATACTTTTGGCAGGTGTAAGAATTTTAAGTCCATGCAAATGTTAATGGCAAGTGTAATGCCCAATGCCATAACTTATTCCATGTTTTCCAGCCAGCGCAGGTCAAAGGGATGTGTGAACAAAGTGCGGATTCCCCAAGTGGCTGGGCATCAGTTTAGTTTAAATTTTTTTTAAATAAGCTCTCAGACAACTGTTGGCATGTTAGAAAAAAGAAAAGCATGTTGTGCAACATGACAAAGAAGGAGGTTAAACGTTGCATAAAACAATATCAAATGTAATCGGTAGGATTAAATCCATCTCCACAACCTTTTTCATTTCATCCCATGCACTTAAAAGAAACAACCAACACATTGGAGGCAGCGCATGATGTGAATAGTCTGTGCAAGATTAGGAAAAAGAAAGGGTTTAAGCATTTAAAAGGTGCATTAAATGGAAACCAGCAGCATAGCAATGCAATTGAAGCAGTAGTCCACGCTGAACAATGAGAGTCTATTTTAAAACAAAAAATTTGCAAGTGTGTTTGGTGGCTATGTGTGGGATCACCAGAGAGAAAAACAAAAAGCAAAATACATGCGCTAAATGAACAGGAGGTTGCCAGCGCGTGAAGGTAAAGTTTTATAAATTTTCATTGCAAATTCAAAATTACTGGTGTAAGAGAAAGTTAGAGGAGAGCCTGCATTCAATGAGAATCCTACACAAGATTAGGAAAAGGTGCAAAGTTGCAAAAGCATGTGAAATAGGAGTTGCGTGGATTGTTTGAAGTCCAGCGTGTATTATGGTGGAGACCAAAGTTAATCAAAACAACAAAGACAAATGCAATGTGGCTTATGTTCTCCCTCATTCACCAAAGTGAAAGATGTAGCATTTAGAGAAAGCATTTCAAATCACCCAACAAATGTAATGCCAGTCTGTGCAAGAAGGTTATAAGAGAAAAAAGACATTGTTGTTTGAATCTACAAGTTCTGTGCATTCAGCAAATGGAGCCATCGTTTGGAGAGAAAAGCCCACGCAGCAAGAGGGCATTTAAACCAAAGTAAATGTAAACCCCAAGAATAATGCAAAATTGGAAACCATGCAAAGGTGCGCTCAGCCATAAGGAGGAGACTGGTGGTTTTATAAGGCAATAAAAAGTGGCCATTAGTGAGCAGCTTATGCAGAAGCTCCCAGTTTTGAAAACAATGAAAACTCATTATCCCACATCATTTAGGGGAGCGGATGTTTTAGAATTTATATACTACTACGCTCAATACATATAATAAAGTGAAGACAAGGGGCTCTTGGAGACTGCAAAGGCTGTAGGGCTTAGTGTGCAGCGGGGCCCACATTATTTTGGGCAAAAATGTACAGATGAGCCTTAAAAACTAAAACCCATTGTCCCACATTGATGCCACAAAGGGATTTCAAAATGTTTAAATACAACAAGCCTTAGTATGTAATATGAAGAGAAAGAGGAGGCTATGGGCATGCGCGCAGGAGCTAAAGACTTGCCTCAAAAATAGTGCCCGAGGAGAAGACACCCAAATTTTGGTAGGACCTGCAAGGTTGACATGGTAGGTGACTGGGCTTAAGAGGATGCAGATTTTGGCATGAATCTCGAGGCAGCCAAAATCGATGGATGGCTTAATGGCTTGATGAGAAAGTTGCAAGGAAGATAAGCCTAAGCCATTAAGCCATTGGTCCACATGGTGCAAGTGACAAGTGGCACCCAATGGACCGTTCAGCAAATCAGAGGATGCCACATGGCGCTCAGTAGGCACCAAGTGGTGCAAGTACAATGCAGTTTAGAGGCACCAATGAGAGATTGACACATGGCCCCAAGTGGACCTGCGGACCAATTAGAAGGTGACACTTGGCGCATGCTGGTGAGATGTGTAGGTTTAAGATATTTTTTAGTTTTAATTCATTTCAACAAATGGGTTAACTAGTGTGCAAGTTTTGAAAGAATCAAGGGTTGACTTAATGGCTTAGGGGAAAGATGCTCACTATATACCCTTTAAGCCATTAAGCCCAAGTGACAAGTGGTGCATTCTGAAGAAATAATGAATTAAATTGAAATATTTAATTAAATCCATCACAAAGGGAAAAGGATTAAAAGGTGAGCAAGTTGAAAAAGAATCAAGGGTTGACTTAATGGCTTAGGGGAAAGATGCTCACCATCTACCCTTTAATCCATTAAGCCCAAGCGACAAGTGTTGCAAGCTGGTGAAGTTTGGGTAAAAAGAGATTTTTAATATTAAATTTATATCATTTCAATAGTTCAACTATTGAAAAGGTAATTTCAAATTGAAATATTTCAAACTTTTAAATGAAAATCTGCACGGGAAGGCAAACTTGGACTAAACTTTCAGAGGGCAAATTTAATCCAAACTATAGAGTATTATATGTTGCCGGAAAGGTCTTGGAATGAAGAAGAGGATTTTGTAGATAATTTGAGGGAAAATCAAATCAGATTTTCACAATTTCAGTTTGAGCAGTTGCAGATATTTTTGGGGACAGATAGGTGTCGATGATTGGATTATTTTTCTTTTCTGCTATATCTAGTTTTTTCCTCCATTATAACAAGGATGGTGAATTTATAGCTACATAGAAGACTTGATATTATTGTTTAATTTTGAAGCTTTTTGTCTTTTGAATGTTTTTGAAACAGAAATACATTAATGAAATAAAGTGGAATCTCCAGTTTTAGATCTATGGTGTCTTTTTGTAGTTTTATTCATGCTCTTGTATGTTTAGTCTGTAAGGCATTCTGAACATACTTGTTACAAGGTAACTATGGAGTTATTTATGAGCTTCCTTCAAGGAAGGAGTCAGTCTTGTGAGTAATCCTAGAGGGTTGGATATTAATATGAAAATATGATAGATAGATGTGAAAATGAAAGGATAGTTTGTAAGGCACTCTATCTGGGATCTTATCTGTGTTCTTATTAATTGGGTTTCTATTGATTTAAATCTCATTGGACTCTTTGCCTTGGATTAGGCACTTGTCTAAGTTCTGAAAAGTAGTTCTCATCATCAATCATTCAAATATTAAAATCTTTACTTTCTCTTATCAAGAACATGTATGTTTAGTTGATTGTTTTGAGGAATACAATCCATTTTAATGATTCCTTAGAGAGAGAATCAATAGTTTAACCTTCCTAGTTCTGAGAACTTAAAAAGAAGAAGGATTATAAATCCTTGGTCCACTGTGAGATTCTCTGTGATTCAATGAATCTATAAGTAGGTACACCCACCTGAGTTTGTGGAGCTCGAAGTGAAGAAGGATTTCATCCTTTTTAATTATCCTTTTCCATGTAAGAATCTATGTTGGGAATAGAGGGTCAAGCATTATTGATGTATTATTGATTCTTGCAAGAAAAAGCACTAACACTCTCCCTTTGACAACAATGCCAAACAAATATTTTACAAATATCTGACATTCATGTCAAACAATTATTTTCTTCTATCCATAATATATTCCTTGAATTTCCCTTATCCATCAGCAATACAACAATATGTTCTTGTGCTCGGTTCTGATATATACCTTTTGGTATATAGATGTAGCTTTGAAGTTTATCCTTTTTGCTTGCATCAACATGAATGATATTCTGATAATATATAGGCTGATACAACCTTCAGTCCTTTACTGACTGGTAGACAAGGGTTTGAACCCTAGTCTCTTTCTCAGGTACTCAAATGTATCCTTGGGCAGTGGCTTGGTGAAGATATCAACCAATTTCTCTTTTGGTTGCACATACTCAATTATCACCTCTTTTTCTTGAACTTGTTCTCTTAAATAATGATACTTGATTGCAATGTGTTTAGTCTTTGCATGCATGACTGGATTCTTGGAAATGTTTATTGCACTAGTGTTATCACAATAGATAATTACTAGTTCTGAGATCTTTATATGCATACCTTCCAGCAACTGTTTGATCCATGCAATATTTGAGCATTTTGCAGTAGCAACAACATATTCTACTTCTACAGTAGACTATGAGATGCACCCTTTCTTCTTGCTAATCCATGTGACAAGTCTGTCACCCATAAAGAATGCTCCTCCAGTTGTGCTCCTCTGGTCATCAAGATTTCTAGCCCAATTAGCATCGGTAAACACTTTTAGGTCAAATTTGCCTTCTCTTTTATACCACAAGACAAATTCCTCAATATTCTTCAGACATCTTAGAATTCTTCTCACAGCAGTCATATGTGATTCCATGGGGTTAGCAAAAAATCTAGCAACAATTTTTACTACATGTGCAATATCTGGTCTAGTGTGTACAACATACATGAGTTTTCCTATCATTAATCTATACAAAGTCTGATTTACCTCTGTTTTCTTGTCTTCCTTTGTTAATTTGCATCCAGTAGCCATGGGTGTTCCAATAGGTTTGGAATCTTCCATCTTGAATATTTTCAGGACCTCTTTGATGTATATGGACTGTGTGATGAAAATACCTTCACTTTATTGAATGATCTGTAGATCAAGAAAGAACTTGATCTCTCCAAACATAGACATCTCAAACTCTTTGCTCATCTCATCAGCAAATGATTTTCATAGCATATCATTGCCTCCAAATATGATGTCATCAACAAATATTTCAGCAATCAAAGTGTTAGCATCAGTATCTTCTTTTAAATAAAGATTACTATTTTCACTAGTCCTTATGAATCCAATACTTATTAGATAGGAATGAAGTCATTCATACCCAGCTCTGAGAGCTTGTTTTAATCCATAAAAGGCTTTGTGAAGTCTACATACCATGCTCTTCTTGTCTGGATCTACAAACCCTTCTGGTTGCTCAATGTATACCTCTTCTTCAAGTATTCCATTTTGGAATCCTGACTTGACATCCATTTGATATACTTTGAATCCTTTGTATACAACATAAGCAAGTAGTATTCTTACTCCTTCTAGCCTAGAAATGGTTGCAAAGGTTTCTCCATAGTTTATACCTTCCTCTTGTGCATACCCCTTGCATACTAGTCTTTCTTTGTTCCTTGTGACTTCTCCATTCTCATTCAGCTTGTTCCTGAATATCCATTTTGTACCGATGACATTATTGTCATCTGGTCTTGGCACAAGTGACCATGTTTTGTTCTTCTCAATCTCATCATTCATAACACTTATCCATTATTCATTATCTAGTGTAGCATTGACAGATTTTGGCTCAAACTCACAAATTAAGCAATTTGAGTTCAAAGACTTACTTCTTGTTCTTGTACCATGTTTCTTATCTCCTATGATCTGGTCCTCTAGATGGTTCCTTCTTACATATCTTGCAAGTACAGGTACAACTCTTTGTGTATCAGCTTGATCTTCATTACCTTGCATATTATCTTGATCATTATCCTGACTGTTTGTAACAACATTCTGATCGTCGGTTGCAATATTCTGTTATTTTGGAATTAAGCACTGTTGCTCGGGTAGAGTTATGGGTTCTTCACAATATACAAATTGTTGTAGTCTTCTGGTTCTTTTGTGCTTTCCAGCTCATTCTTTCTGCAAATTCATCAATCTTCACATTTGCACTCTCAATTATTTTGTTAGAAGCCTTGATTAGACATTTAAAAGCTTTTCTCTTGGTAGAATACCCCAGAAAAATACCTTCATCACTTTTGGCATCAAGCTTTCCATTTCTATCATCCTTTAAGACATAACATTGACTACCAAACATTTTGAAGTAACTTACATTGAGTGTTTTACCATACCATAGCTCATAACACTAATAGATTTGACCCTAAATTGCGACCAAACTTTTCGACCAACTTGCAAAATTGTTTTGTTTGGTCGCAATATAAAAGTTAACTTTTCTTTTTTTTACTTTTATGCCCGTGTTGGTCAAAATTTCGACCAACACGTGCATAAAGGTCAAAAAAAAAGAAAAGTTAGAATTTGTTATTTGATTGTTTTTCCTTAGTTTTATTTAGTTTTTTTCTTTTTTTTCTTCTTTCCCTATTCTGATTTTTTTGTACTCTTTTTTTATTATATTTCTTAGGAGTTTTCCATTACTCGTCTGTACGCTGGTCTCTGGCCTCGATGGAGGTGATGCATAAATTTTTTTATCAAGGCCAAAACTAGCAAAGAGGAATTGGCGACGCAGCAAATTCAGGCGAAGGTGCAGAGAAAACTTCAAAAACGAATGGAGGAAAATGGCAGCGGCGAGGGCTCGAAATGGAGGATTCATGA